>JBBPKY010000203.1:0-34402 GCA_038089495.1 Xerocomellus dryophilus
AGCGCAAACGCTCGTGTTTGCGACGAACACCGCCTACGTGAATCAGGCTGTCAACTGGTAGGCGCTGACGACGATTATCCTGTGCACGGCCAGCCCACTCGCCAACTTACGTCGTATGATAAGGCCGTGGTGTGTGCGTGTACTAGAACTTAGTCAGTCCGAGTCTTCCGAGTCCGTGCAGCGGAAGGTGGTGTCCATGGGTGAGGCATCCGGCATCAAGAAGTTGTTGTCATAGCCCCCTCCCTTAGTAGCGCTGTTTGCAAAAGGGGAGACATGGCGGTTTTTATTGTCGTCATGGTCGCTACTAGTAGGACGTCACTGGCAGTCATTTCCGATCGCGGTTGTGGGTGCTTACTTACAACACAGTATGACGGGGTGGACACGATCGCCCCTACAGTCATGTACAGTATAGGAAGTCATTGACAGCTTGGCAAGAAAGGAAAGTTCTGACAAATTATGTTGTGCGTTGTTTGGCGACATCGAATTCACCCAAGTCCTCACTCCTACACGGCTTGCACCCTCACAACGAACGCTTTGTTGGTGCCGCTCTATCTTCCCCGTTCATCGCATTCGGTTGCCTGCGCATATCACGGCGGGATGTGGGAGAAGCGATGTCGCCGAAGTTCTCAGCCTCTGCTGTGCAGAACGGTGGGATGATGGTCTGTGTCGCCGGAGGTCGCTGGTATGAGACGCATCAATCGGCAGGCTTTTTGATTCGGCCGGATGCCAAGTTACAACTATGGTATGGCAGAGTTGAATAGGAACGTCGCGGTGGTGGACGATTGAAGCAATAATGAGACCCAAGGCGAGGTTGAGCAAATGCATGGTGGGCAGGATACTTTCGACCGCGATGACGATACTGACAGCTGGGGGAAAACCTGACGGTCACGGAACAGATAACTGCTCTAAATGGGTCAGAGAAAGGAGAGGGGAATGTCAACACAAACCTCGTACGCATCCATCGCCGTGTTCACAAAGGTCATTTCCGTCGATTGTGTTCACAGTCGCTAACTCTTCGAACTACAGTAGCTGTTCCACGATGCTCTCCCAAACGACGCCATGGTTCAAAGCGTCAAGACTTGAGGTTTTGATCACCCTTCTCTCTCAGAACCAAACTCTACACACCATCTCGAAATCGCAGACTTTACAAACTTATGTCAATACGTGAGTCCGGCGATTATATCTCGATTACACCGTGACTCTGCTCGTCCGCAATTCCAGCTCGATATTCAAGGCTTCGTGAAGCCGTCATGCTGATTGCACGGCCAGCAAATCACAGCACTCCCCACATCGCCACCCTCACTTTAGCCGTCCTCGACGCGTTCGTCCACTCATGTAGATACCCGCTACATCTCCAAATCGCGCCCAAGGAGTTTTTAAACGAGCTCGTCCGCCGATTCCCACCCAGCCCCGTCATGTCACGCATATTGGATCTCATCCATGGTTAGAGGAGGACCTGCGAACGCGTTCCCCGGTCACGGGAACGTCTTACGGGCAAGGCGGTAGCACAAGGCAAGGGATCGATGATCGGGACCCAAACGTAGGACTCGATGTTGTCTCCACGAACGGCTGTCACAGCCTATTTCCTCTTGTGGAATTCTCCGAAAGTTCCCTTTGACAAGGCCATCAGTGCCCTCGGATGATTGGATCTCGTGGCACTCTCATATCACACATGACTTCCCTCGTCGAGTATTCGGGACTCGATACAAGCGCGAGGATATGATGTACTACACATATCATACTTGTGCCTCGTACGACCCGCGAAATACAGGATAGCATATTTGATAGCAGTTACACACAGCGACGACGAGCAACGCAAAGCGAGAGAGCGAACGAGGATATACTACAACTAGGCACCGAGATGGATATAAAGAATCCGTTGATCGAATGGTATATTCCGAACAGATTTCATCGTCTCGTTGAGCGCGAACGCTGCACGGGTATGATCTAGACGACCAGAGTCGTCCACCATATGCGTATAAAACGTCGACGCGATCTTGATCGCCGCGTCATCGTCCACCGCCCACATCGTCCCAATCACAGAACGGAACCCAGCAAACTGCATCGCCGACGCGAGATGGATCACCTCGTCCGGACTTTTTGCATCTCCGACAGTCGTATGGCAGGCAGAGAGATACGCAAATTCGGGGTTCTTCAAATCGCACGCGATGATGCGTTGGATTGTAAAGTGCCCGTCGTGAAGAGCGAACGCGGACTCGAATGGCTGCTTCCGATCTGGGAGACCATGACACGCAAGGTGAACCCATTCGTTCTTGCCAAGCTCTTCAACGACCCTAGAAATACAGGATGCCTCTCCATCTATGCGCGCGAATGTGGCGAGGTCGTCGACACGCTGACCAATGTTATCCAGTTCCGCGCTCACGGAAACGAGTTCGCTCTCCCCAGCAGCATTGGCTTGGCCGATGGCAAGGAAACGTTTCTGTTCAGTTGCAGCATTCGGTGGATCGTGCCGTCTGGCACGAATGAGAGCGGTCAGGGTTGGGGTGTAGGACGAGATGTAGAGATGAGGGAGATTCTGCTGGCATTTCCGATGCGGACCGGCAGCATGCAAGGGTAGGACAGAGAACTCGGCGGTGGGGCACCACCAGATGCGTGATTGAGATGGAAGGGCCGTCTGGAGGAAATCGATAATGGGCGAAACGATCTGATCCCAAAGCTTGCGTAAGAAGCACGCGAGATCTCTCGCCACGTCGTCCCACTTGGCGCGCACCGTCAAGGTATGAAGCTCCGTTGACAGCTCTCGAACACCTTCCTGTGTGATCTGCAAGGGGATGTGAACCGGATCGCGATCGAGAAAGACGATGAGAGCGTCACAGCTATATTCGCTCGCATTAACGATGATGACGGGTCCCTCGCTGGCTGCGCGCCGGAGATCCGAGAAGAGCGAGGGAAGGAGGAAACGGGAAAGGCCAGGTAGGTTGCGAATATTGGTCACGACTGTCTGCAGTTCGAGGTTGAGGTGACACAGCTGTTCATGCTGATCTGCACCAGGCGAATTGATGGCATTGCGAATGAGCAAGGCCAGCCGTGTGAACTCGTCTGCCAACACCTTTCCTGCCGGGCTAGATTCGATGACATCATCCAGCGGGGAATGGAGTCGAGCAAGCTGACTCCAAAAGACACCACGGCCTTGTTCGAGAAGCTCGATTGCACGCGCAGGGACGTCTTCACGAAGACACGCAGAGAAAGCGTCTACTGCAAGCGACGACGTGAAGTCTTCCAGGATGACAAGATGTTGAGGCAGCGACGGTAGATTGGCCAGATGTTGAATAAGGAATCGAAGAGATGTTTCATATGCGAGAAGTATCGTGGGATGATGGAAACGCTCAGCCGTACGGATCCATGCTCTAGCGGCAGAAAGATCAGTGGAAGACACGATTTGGGGCACGTTTACGAGTTGAGCGTAGACACTGAAAACTTCCTCCATATCCTGTAACTGCCTCGAATGTGTGGACCGGCCACAGAGGTGGTGTGCAAGGTTTTCCAGTGATTGCGACCGATCAGGGTGCCCTTGCAGACGAAGGTGGAGTGCTTCTCGGTCTAGGGCAATGGCCTCATTAAGGTCTTCCATCGCTCCGAGCTGGTTGTACCGGGAGGAGAGATAAACTGCAAGGTCGTTCAATGACGACGACCGATCAGGGTGCCCTTGTGGGCGAAGGCCCAGTGCTTCTCTGACAAGGACAATGGCCTCATCGATGTCCTGCATTTCCCTGACCTGCTTGTACCGGGCGGAGAGGCGAATCGCAAGGTTGTTCAAAGACGTTGACCGATCAATATGTCCTTGGGGGCGAAGGTCAAGCGCTTCTCGGTCGAGGACAATGGCTTCATCAAGGTCCTCCATCGCACCGAGCCGCATGTACCGAGAGTAGAGACGACTTGCAAGGTTGTTCGACGACATTGACCGATCAGGGTGACCCTGCAAGCAAACTTCTCGGCCAAGGACAATGGCCTCATCAAGGTCCTGCATAGCCCCAAGCAGGCTATACCGACTGTAGAGACAACAAGAAAGGTTGTTCAGGAGTATAGACCGACCAGGGTGTCCTCGTGGGTGAAAGTGAAGTGCTTCTCGGCCGAGGATAACGGCCTCATCGAGGTCCTGCATCACCCCAAGCTGCTCATACCGAGTGCAGAGAAAAACTGCCATGGTGGTCAACGGCACTGACCGATCAGGGTGACCATGCGGGCGAAGTTCAAGTGCTTCTCGGCCAAGGACAATGGCCTCATCGAGGTCCTCCTTCGCCCCGAGTTGGTTGTACCGTCTGGAGAGACAACCTGAAAGGTTGATCAAAGACATGAAGCGATCAGGGTGTCCTTGTGGGCGAAGTTCAAGTGCTTCTCGGCCAAGGACAATGGCCTCATCGAGGTCCTCCTTCGCCCCGAGTTGGTTGTACCGTCTGGAGAGACAAACCCCAAGGTTGTTTAATGACGTTGCCCGATTAGGGTGTCCGTGCGGGTGAAGGTCGAGTGCTTCTCGGTCGAGGACAATGGCCTCATTGAGGTCCTTCATTACCCCGATATGCTTGTACCGAGCGGAGAGACAAACTGCAAGATTTTTTAGAGACGTTGCCCGATTAGGATGTCTTTGCGGGCGAAGGTCGAGTGCTTCTCGGACGAGGACAATGACCTCATCGAGGTACTCCATCGCCCCGAGCTGCTCGCACCGAATGGAGAGACAAGCTGCAAGGTTGTGTAAAGGCGCTAATCGATCAGGGTGACCCTGCGGGCAAAGTTCAAGTGCTTCTCGGCCAAGGACAATGGCCTCAACGAGGTCCTCCTTCGCCCCGAGCTGCTTGTACCGAGAGAAGAGATGACCTGCAAGGTTGCTCAACGACATCCACCGTTCAGGGTGTCCTTGTCGGAGAAGGTCGAGGGCTTCTCGCTCGAGGACAATGACCTCATCGAGGTCCCTCGTCGCTCCAAGCTGATCGTAACGATCACCGAGATGAACTGCAAGCAAAGCCAAAGAGACAGATCGCATGGGATGGTCGGGTGGGCAAAATTGCAGTGCGTCACGATCAAGGGCGATTGCCTTGTCAATGTAACTGGTCCCCCCTCCTTGCTTAAACTCGGCGACGAGAAATTGCGCCAGTAAATTTGAATGCAGCCATTTAACTGGTAGGTACATTATTTCGCTGTTCTGCATGGCGACAGAAAGACACGGATACCTGTCCAATGCACGATCGCTCCGAGACAGCACCTGATTCAACGCGGTGAACGTTTGGGTACTTCTGTTGTGCGTTGTTTGGCGAAAATGCCCACTCCTACACGGCTTGCACCGTCGCGACGAACTACTCTTGCGCTTTGTTGGAGCCGCCCTGTCTTCCTCGTTCGTCGTATTCGGTTGCCTGCGCATATCACGGTGGGATCATGATGGCCTATTGCTGGAGGTCGCTGGTATGAGACGCACCTCTCCATATTTTCTATGAATCAGCAGGCTTTTTGATTCGGTCGGATGCCAATTTACAACTACGGTATGGCAGAGTTGAATAGGAAGTCCCGGTGGTGATCAATTGAAGCAATAGTGAGACCCAAGGAGGTTGAGCAAATGCATGGTGAGCAGGATACTTTCGAGTGCGCTGACAATACTGACAGCTGGGTGAAAGCCTGACGGTCGCGGAACATATAAATGCTGCTCTGAATTGGTCAAGGGGAATGTCAACACAAACCTCGTACCATCGCCGTGTTCACGAAGGTCCTTTTCGTCGATTGTGTTCACAGTCGCTAACTCTTCGAACTAGGAAGGCGTAGTAGCACCACTAAAGAAGATGGCGAACAACAAGTCGCCTGTACTGGTTTTCCGCGGCGAAGATGTCCAATCTCTCATCCAACTCGACGATCATGTATGATCATAGCACATCGGAAACCAAACCAAGCGGCAACTCGACGCTCAAAACATGATCACAGACTTCTGAAATCTCCTCGGAAGTACGTCTCACTTGTGTGTACTAGTGCACTTTTTGTTGCCGATGCGTGGAGGACCGACGGATTTTCAAAGTCAAAGCTCTCCGGCCCGCAGGTCGCCTTTGCCTGGTACCACTCGACGATGGCGGCGCAGACGGCGTCCCCGGCGATCTAATACAACTCATCGTCGAGCTCTGATGCATCCGGTTCTTGGCTTACGTGTTTACCATCTGTCAACTTTCGTCCATTGGGGTTTAAACTATGAACAGACCGGATGACGATCGTTCCAATATTGTCCAAACGCACAACCAAAGTAGTAGAGACGAAAAGCGAGCCGATCCTCTTCACCACTGTGATCGCTTGACTTGGATCCGCCTTCGTTCGAACACTCATGCCTCGTTCTCTTTCCGGGAGTCCGGTATTCTTCAACGTAGAATAACGTTCTCATTCTTTCCTTGACTGCATCGCAATGAAATATGCAACACGTGTATCCCAGTGTGACTACCGTCAGTTGGCGAAATACCGCAAAGTTCCTCGTGTCGTTTGTACCCAACGTTGTGATGCTCGGGCGCGAGAGACGCAAAGCGGTCGTGAATATGCCAATGCCAATGCCAACGTTTACACAGACAGCGTCCTATCTGTTCCGTGGGGCGAGTTTCCACGGGCACGCAGGGCATTACAACTTAAACCCCAACGCATAGGAATGGGTCTAGCGTGGCCGGACGACGCGTGAGCACTGCGGCTTCATTCCAGAAAGACAGACAGCCGAGACGCACATATTTAGGTAGTCAAGTAGAGGAGAGCGGCCAAGTCGGTCAACTCGAGCTCGGAAATGATGGTGTCGACGGGTGCAACAAGTGAGGCGAGGGAGGCGGCGAGGCCGGTAACGGTGCCGCCGGGGTCACGGTGTCGCCGCCAACGATGGTTAGGAAACAGACAACTTGGCGCTCCCGACAGTTGCGCCAACTGGAGCCAAGACAACGCTAGCTTCCACGCCAACGAGAGCCTCAAGCTCCGAAGGGGCTGCGACGATGGGAGCCTTGATCGAGGCCACAATGTTGGTAGTCGTGCAGTTGGAGGGAGCGGGGTAAGCTGCCAAAGGACGCTCGTACGAGTGCTGTTTGAACGTACTCAGTTGCTCACCCTCGGCAGGGTTTGTGGGGTGTCACATCACAACCTCGCAGCTGTGTTCGGTGCTTGGCGCATTCCCACGGTAACGAGAGTCGTGGCCAGCGTCAACGTGCCGCTGTTCCACGATGCTCCCCCAAACGACGCCATGGTTCAAAGCGTCAAGACTCGAGGTCTTGATCACCAACGCCTGCGACCCTTCGCTCTCAGAACCAAACTACGCCCACCATCTCGAAATCGCAGACTTTGTAAACAACAAGAAGGCCAACATGTGAGTCCGATATCTCGGTTACACGTCCGTCTTCTAATTCCCGCCCGACATTCAAGGCCCCGTGAAGCCGTCATGCTGATTGCCCGGCTAGCAAATCACAGGAATCCCCACATCGCCACCCTCGCTTTAGCCCTCCTCGACACGCTCGTCCAGTCGTGTGGATACCCGCTGCATCTCCAAATCGCGACCAAGGACTTTTTGAACGAGCTCGTCCGTCGATTCCCCGAACGACCGCCAGCATTCCCCGGTCCCGTCATGTCGCGAATATTGGATCTCATCCATGGTTGGAAGGAGGGCATCTGTGCCGAGTCGAGGTGGAAGGAGGATCTTGGAAATATCAGGGACATGCATCGTTTGTTGACGTTCAAGGGGTATCGATTCAGAGAACTGCCCACGCGGAACCTGTCGCAAGATGCAATGGTAGGCGTTGAGCCCTCTATACCGGAAGGCGCTGACTCGTTCCGATAGACTATAAAATCGCCAGAAGAACTCGAGAACGAGGACAGAGAAGCGCAGTCTGCTAAACTACAAGAACTCATTCGTCGGGGAACACCGCGCGACCTTGCCGCAGCACAGGAACTGATGAAGTCCCTCGCGGGGGCAAACCCTGATGCGAAACCAGACTATCGGAGTCAATCACTGGCGGAGCTTGCAAAAATGCAAAGTAAAGTGGTGCTGCTGAATGAGATGCTAGATAACGTGGACGCAGTAAAGGGCGAGCGGTGGGCAAAGGGAGACGCGTATGATCAAGTGGCAACGATTTTAAAGGGTGCACGTCCAAGGTTGCAGAAATGGGTGTCCGATGCAGAAACGGATGACCCAGAGTCTCTGAGTGAGTAGAGCAAGGGCCGTCTCTACACGGTCGCTAACCTTCCCCAGATGCCTTCTTGGAGGCCAACGATCAAATCAACACTGCATTGGCACGGTTTGAGGCATTCCAGAAGGGTGATTTTGCAGCAGTAGCGTCAATTCCAACGTCAATAGCATGCGGGTCCGGATCTGACGGCAATGGATCGTCGCTCATTGATCTCGACGACGGATCGGCAGATGCCACAAACAGCGGAACCACGAACCCCGTCGACGATCTGATGCACTTGTTCCAACAACAACCTCCCCCCATCAATACCGCAACGCGACCTTCGGTATCCTCCCCATTCCCGACAGCAGCGCAGCCACAACCCCAGTTTGGATCGATCATGCTCCCTGGGACACCTACGCCTTCCAACGGGTCCACCAACGGCGCTGCAGGGAGAACAACATCTCCACCATCCAATTTCGGAACAGCGTCCTCGTCTCCCGGACTGCCCATGGGCTCGATAATACAGCCCCAGTCTTCAGGGCCGTCCCAAACCGGCCCTCCCCTGGGACCAGCGCAGTTCGCGAGCATGATGCAACCGAAACCCCAGAATCAAATCTTCGGCTCGGGCTCGGGCATCCCAGCTTCTGGTGGTCCACGGACCTCATCTCTGGGTGCTGCTACTCCGCCTTTGACGCCGGCAGGTCTAGGATTCCACAATCACACGATGAGCGCTACGGCCGGACAACGAACGCAGACACAACCGACTACAGCTCAAAGCAAAGACCCATTCGCCGATCTCGCCAGACTCTTTTAACGTATGGATTTAGGGCGAGCGGTCGTATCTCTGGAAATGTCTTTTTCGATGGACGCTTTTTTCGGGGGAGGGGGGGGATCTACGGCTACGGACGACGTAGTATTTCGTGATGCAGCCCACGTGTCGGTGGAGGGGCGCTTTGGCTTGACGCCGTTGTTTGAACGAACGAGGGGGAATTCGGACGAGTGTACGTTTTCCTTATTTGCATCAATCTCACCTTGCAATTTGGAGCCTTGTGGTGGCCGGGGAAGGGTCTACGTCGTCCAACGACCTGGACCTAGGTGAGGTGCACGATCGACGAGGACCTCGTCCAATACTTTTCGCCCAACCAGGTGATCGCGAAAAAGACTGACGCAGTGTCCGTCCCCATCATGACAAGCGAGTTATCAATCATTTTCGCGCGTTCTATTAGCGTCCGTCGACGATTCGAACAAGCGGGGCTCCCCAGATAGAGCACGATGTGACCGCTTCAACTCAACCGAGTTGTAACTACGCAAAACGTTCACCCCAAAATTTATGACGATTACTATGGCCAACTCGACAGATTTAACTCGTCAGGCATTCTCCGAAGCCATTCGAATGTAACGCAACCAATCCATGAACATTTGAATCCCAAAAACCGCACGTCGTCGCTCGCGGTAGACACATTCTCAGCGTGTCTTCTGAGTCATAACTGCTCCGATCTTACCAATGCGAACTTCTAGCACAGGGATAGGGCGTCTTTCGGAGCCAGCTTACTCGCCTCTCTTGACAAACGTGACCGTATCTGGCTCAGCAGGAAAATCGTGGGCAGACGAGTTCACGTGGCTGTCCTTGCTCTCTCGTAATGCTCTCAAATCACCCGGTGCGCTGGATCAGCATGAACGGCTGTGCCATCTCGATCATGAAATGCAGAGCGTTGTGACCAATATTCGCAACCTACCTGGTCTCTCCCGTTTCCTTCTTCCCTTGCTCTTCTCGGATCCCCAGCGTGCGGCCAGCGGGGGACCTGTTATCATCATCAATGAAAGCAAGTATAGCTGTGACATGCTCATCGTCTTCCTCGATTGAATGATCCCGTCGATATTACGTTGCACATCACACTTGCACCGCTCGCGAAACAACGGATAGCATACTTGATACCTATTACACACAGCGAGTACGAGAAATGCAAAACGAGAAAGCGAACGAGGATATACTACAGCTAGGCTCCGAGGTGGATATAAAGAATCCTCTGATCGAGTGGTATATTCACAGTCCGCATCGTCTTGTTCAGCGCGAACGCTGCCCGGGTATGGTCCAGACGACCAGACTCGTCCACCATAAGTTTATAGAACGTCGACGTGATCTTGTTCGTCTCACCATCGTCCACCGCCCACATCGTCCCGATCACAGAACGGAACCCGACAAACTGCATCGCAGACGCAAGATGGATCACCTCGTCCGGACTCTCTTCGTCTCCGACAGTCGTCGTGTGACACGCAGAGAGATATGCAAATTCGGGGTTCTTCAGATCGCACGCGATGATGCGTTGGATCGTAAAGTGCCCGTCGTGGAGAGCGAACGCGGACTCGAATGGCTGTTTCCGATCTGGGAGACCATGGCACGCAAGGTGGACCCATTGGTTCTTGCCAAGCTCTTCGACGACCCTAGAAGTGCAAGATGTCTCTCCATCGGTACGCGTGAACGTGGCGAGGCCGTCGACGAGCTGACCAATGTTATCTAGTTCTGCGCATACAGAAAGGAGTTCGCTCTCGCCAGCGGCTTGGGCCTGACCGACGGCAATGAAGCCTTTCTGTTCAGTTGCAGAATTCGATGGATCAGGTCGTCTGGCGTGAATGAGGGCAGTCAGCGTTGTGGTGTAGGACGAAACGTAGAGCTGAGGGAGATTCTTTTCGCCCTTCCTAAACGGACCAGCAGCGTGCAAGGGTAGGACAGAGAACTCTGCGGTGGGACACCACCAGATACGCGATTGAGACGGGTGAGTGGTCTGGAGGACATCGACAATGGGCGAAACGATCTGGTCCCAAAGTTTGCGCAAGAAGAATGCGAGCTCTCTCGTCACGTCGGCCTTGGTTGCGCGCACACTCAAGGTGTGGACCTCCGCTGACAGCTCTCGAACACCTCCCTGTGTGATCTGCAAGGGAACGTGAACGGGATCTCGATCGAGGAAGACAATGAGCGCGTCACAGCTATACTGGCTCGCATTGACGATGATGACGGGACCCCCACTAGCTGCGCGTTGGAGATCGGGGAAGAACGGGGGAAGAAGGAAATGAGAATGACCGGGTAGCTCGCGAATACTAGTCACAACTGTCTGCATTTCGAGGTTGAGACGGCACACCCGTTCATGCTGATCGGCTCCAGCTGAATTGATGGCATTACGAATGAGCAAGGCCAGCCGCGTGAACTCGTCTGCCAACATCTTTCCTGCCGGGCCAGATACTGCAACATCATCCAGCGGGGAACAGAGGCGAGTAAGCTGACTCCAAAAGACACCCCGGCCTTGTTCGAGAAGCTCGACTGCACGCGCAGGAGTAGATTTACGAAGACACGCTGAGAATGTGTCGACCGCGAGTGACGATGTGAGGTTTCTGAGGATTCCAAGATGTTGAGGCAAAGACGGCAGGATGACCAGATGTTGCATAATTAGTCGGAGAGATGTTTCATATGCGAGAAGTATCGTGGGATGCTGGAAATACTCAGCTGCATGGATCCATGCTTTAGCGGTATAAACATCATGGGAAGACACAGTTCGAGGCACATGCACGAGTTGAGTGTAGAGACTGAACAGCTGCTCCTTATCCTGTAACTGCTTCGAATGTAGGAACCGATACCAGAGGTAGCGTGCCAGGTTATCCAATGATTGTGGCCGGTTGGGGTGCCCTTGCGGGCGAAGCTCTAGTGCTTCTCGGCCAAGGATAATGGCCCCATCGAGGTCCTGCATCGTCCCAAGCTTCCAGTGCCGAGTGGAGAGAGCATTCGCAAGGTTGTTCAAAGCAAGTGCCCGGCCAGGGCACCCTTGCGGGTGAAGGTAAAGTGCTTCTCGACCGAGGACAATGGACTCGTCTAGGTCGTGCGTTTCCCCGAACTCGCCGTGCTGAATGAAGAGATGAAATGCAAGGCTGACCAAAGCCGTTGAGCGATCATGGTGTCCTTGTGGGAGAAGGTCAAGTGCTTCTCGGTTGAGGACAATGGCCTCATTGATGTCCTCCATCTCTCCGAGCAGCTCGTACAGGGTGTGGAGATTAATCGCAAGGCTGTTCAACGACATTGCCCGACCAGGGTGTCCCGGCGGGCAAAGATCGAGTGCCTCCCGGCAAAGGACGATGGCTTCGGTGAGGTCCTGCATTGCTTTGAGCCCATCATACCGAACGGAGAGGCACGCTGAAAGGCCCTTCAAATATTCTGACCGAAAGGGTTGTCCTTGCGGGCAAAGGTGAAGTGCTTCTCGGCGAAGGACAATGGCCTCATCAAGATCCTCCATCGCACCGAGTTGGTTGTACCGAATGAAGAGATTATTTGCAAGGTTGCTCAAAGGGATCTCCCGGTCAGGATGTCCTTGCGGCCGAAGATCGAGTGCCTCTCGGCTGAGGACAATGGCCTCAGTAAGATCTTCCATCGCCCCGAGCTGGCTGTACCGAATGGAGAGATCATTTGCAAGGTTGCTCAAAGGGATTGCTCGATTAGGGTGTCCTTGTGGGTGAAGGACGAGTGCTTCTCGGCAAAGGACAATGGCCTCAGCGAGGTCCTCCATCGCACCGAGCTGCTTGTACCGAATGGAGAGGTGAATTGCGAGGTTACTCAAAGGCATTGCCCGATCAGGGTGTCCTTGCGGGCAAAGGATGACTGCTTCTCGGCCAAGGACGATGGCCTCAGCGAGGTCCTCCATCACACCGAGCTGGTTGTACCGAATAGAGAGATATGCAGAAAGCTTGTTCAAAGGCATCGACCGATTAGGGTGCCCTTGCGGGCGGAGGTGGAGTGCTTCTCGCTGGAGGACAATGACCTCATCGAGGTCCTCCCTTGCGCCTAGCTGCTGGTACCGAATGAAGAGATGATCTACACGGGTCTTCAAAGAGGTTTCCCGATCAGGGTGTCCTTGTGGGAGACAGTTGAGTGCTTCTCGGCCAAGGACAATGACCTCAACAAGGTCCTCCATCGTACCGAGCTGGTTATACCGACGGGTGAGATGAAGTGTAAGGTTGTATAAAGGCATTGCCCGATCAGGATGTCCTTGCGGGTGAAGGACGAGTGCTTCTCGCTCGAGGACAATGGCCTCATCGAGGTCCTTCATCGCTCCAAGCTGGTTGTAACGATCACCGAGATGAATTGCAAGCCGAGTCAAAAGGACAGATCGCTTAGGGTAGCCGGGCGGGCAACGTCCCAGTACTTTACGATCAAGGACGATCGCCTCGTCGATGCAACTGGTCACCCCATCTTGCTTAAACTTGGCGGCGAGAGATTTTGCCCGTAAGTGCAACTGTTTGACTGGTAGGCACACCATTTCAATGCTGCTCACCTCGACAGAAGGACACAAGTACCTGAAACCATACTAGCTCACCGAACTTGATGCGATATGGTGGTTTGGGAAAGGGCTGTGTGTTGTGTGCGCGGACGCTGGGCCAGGACTGAAAAGGCAAGTTGCTGCACTTCGTCACGCTCATTACGAGGCGCCATCCGCATCAGCCAGGTTGCCCGCGCTGATCACTGCAGGATATGCTTGACGAGGTTCTCAGCTTTTACATCGCATAATAGTGGGATCACGATCGTCGTGACTCGTCTTCGGGGACACATTCCGATTCCCGTGTCACCTGGGCGTCGGCTACTACCCCACCTTTGCGCAAAAACCCGGACGCACGCCCTCCAGCTCGCCGTGATGGAACCTACATACTATACCTGTCGAGTACGGTGCGCCTTACATGCGTGGTTCATTCAATTCTGGGCGGTATGGTCATCTCTACTAACGAAACGAGTCGGACGGCGGTTGGAGGCACTCGAAAAACGAATGTTGCAGCTTCGTATCAGCCCCCATTCCCGAAAATTATGGTATGAGATGCATTCTCCGGATCTTTTTTATGAATCAGGAGGCTTGTCGACCCATCAGGTGCCGAATTACAACGTATGGCAGAATGCAATCGTCGTCGTGGTGGACGACTTTAAAGTAATGAGACCCAAGAAAGGCGCGCTTGTGGACCAAGGGGAGGCTCCCTCGCATCAAGAAAGCCCTGAATTCTTCGCATGGGGCGGGCGGCGCGGATCAGAGAGCCAGAGTCCCGCGTGGCTCCGACGCCGGTGGCGTTCCCATCGAGCAGGAGGCGTCCCTCCACTCTCCCGTTCCACCCCAATCGTATCGCCACCTCTGTCTGGATCGCACACCGGCAGTGCCTGCAGCGTGCTCACTGTCACGGTAGCGGTAGCCCCCGATGAGACCCTTCGCATGGTCGAAATCGCACCCATCCGTCCTCCCTATCCACCTCTAGCCGCACTGTACAGTCCCATATCTTCGGAGAAGGGCGCCTGGCGGACACCGCAAGTGGCTTGATGGCCCGATCTCCGACCCTCCGCAGATATTGCACCACCGTTCGTCCCTCGCCATAGTTCGGCAAGTTGCGCTCCACAAGTGGCGAATTTCGACCACATAGCCTAAATACTAAATAACCATGCTGGAAGCCATTTAAACGACATTAACGTTCATGTATACTTACATGGATATAACTGCTCTAACAACAACAGCTAGGACTTTTGTGATACTCCTGCAGAGAACGAAAATGAAACCAGTCAAACGACCGTGGGGGAAAGCGTCCTGGTACGAGCCATATTTTAATGCTTAACGGAAATGGAAATCGTTGCTTAAACGATGGTAACGGTGAGGAATATGCTGATGAGGAGAAAACGTCATGCCTCGGAAGCCAAGACCTCCTTTGGTACCCCCAGTTCTTGCCATTCATCGAGCGCTTCTGCATCCGATTCAGGGTGGTCTTCGAACCTTCCATATCGAAGGCTGATACGCCAGCGCAACAAACAAACACCCTTGACGACGCTGAACACCAGGCAACACCCGAGTGCTATGCCAATGATGTATGCTGCCAGCAGGCCACCTTCCTTGGATGGGTCCAGGAAGGAATACGCTAGCGCCCGTCGTCATGCTCTGTCATCGCTGTAGGGCAGGGGCAAACGTACTATAAAATCCCTGCGTCGCGCGGGTAATGTAGGCTACACCGGGGTAGCACGCGAGGATGAGAAGGAGCAGGATGAGATGCGTCCACGGGCCGGGCCCACTGTGCGTGAAAAAGATCTCAAAGAGTGCAAAGCCGGTGTTCATCACATGCTGAGAGATGTTGCTCCAAGCTGGGAGGCGCGTCTCGAATCAGCAAACGATACGGACAGGGGTTTAGCAATAGGACGCACTACTATAAGGGGTTTCGAACGCTGCCGGCGAGGCGAGGAGAGACCAAAACACGACCGTGACGATGATGGCTGACCGTTCGTCCGTGTCAGTACGGAACCGAGGGCTGACAAGCAATGGGCGAACGCACGGAATACGACGGCAGTAGAGTGCAAAAAGACATGAAGCAGCTGAAGAAACCGAGGCCAGGTTTGCAAGGGGTAACTTTTGCGCCCGCGGAGGACAAAAGCGATGGTCTGGACACCAGAGGCCCAGAAATAGGCGACCAGTCCAATGTAGGTTAGCTCTGTAAAGTATGTCAGGTACCTGTGTTAGGGATTATAAATTCGTTGCCCCGCATCAAGACCCATCACTGACGAATCGGGGTCTTGGTAGAGCGCGAGAGTGACGATGGTTGTAATCAACGTGTATACCGCAATGAGTAAACGGAGTGCGCCAAGGACCACCGGGGGGAAGACGGGGGAGGTGACATAGTGAAAAGTCGGGTCGAACGGGGACGAGACACCAAACCACTCGAACGACCGCAGAGGCTTCATGGAGGCAGAAAAAGAGGTGCTTCGAGTCCCTGGTGTGATTGTTTTGGGACGGTCCTTCTTCGCTTCCGGAGGGGCCGTGCCGGGGCCTCGGTCCGGCGCCGAGAAGCGGACAAGCGCCGAACCTGTCAGATCCATGTCATTTGGGTCGGAGATAAAAATTCCTTGACATTTGCACACTACAAGTACACTTTTAATATCCAAACCGACAGCACTTTGTCATCGCAGTTCAGCGCTCAGTCGCTCAGCCCCAGATCCTGCAAGGCCCTTCATCAGCTACGGTCACCGAGCATCGACAAATAGGACCGACGTACCTCCTCGATGAGCTTTCGAGCGATTGGGTGGAACGACGTTTTGGCACTGTTGTACGCAGTGAGCGTCTTTTCGCGATCAACCTTGTTAGTAGCCCTGAACAGTGGCCTGCAGAATTTCATCCGTCCTTGGATGATCCCAGTGTCTTTGCCGATGACCCAGTCGAGCACTGGCTGTACGAATAGTTTGGCTACAGGGGACGCGGGGTCTTTGAGCGCCACAAGGTAAAAAGCCGTGCGGATCTCTGCGTTGGTTACCTGCGAGAACCCGTAGAGCCCGTTGAGGTAAAGAACGTGTGCCGTGGGGAGGGCTGGGTAAGTCTCCAGGCGCTCCAGGAACACGGCTGTATGCTCCATCATCAGCGCTAGAAAAGTATGAGGTCACAGCGCAAGTCACCTCGCTGGTTGCTACCGAGTTTATCGAGGTCAGAAGGCTTAAAGTCCAATCCAGTTGGATCCTCAACATCGCGAGAGGCATTCCAGCGGTCCGCCAAATCATACGCAGGAGAGACAAGCGTCAAGTCATACTCCAGCGTGACGGGTAACGTGACCCCTTGCCCATACAACCATGCCTGTGCCATGCGTGTACCAGTGTATCTTTTGGATAATATTCAAAACACTTACGTCCCAGTCGATCCGGTTAAGGGCCTCGATCTTGTCCTTTTGGTCGGCGAAGAAGGAGTACAAATGATCCTTCCACTGTGTAGTTGTGATGCTATGGCCTATATAGGTCTTCACATAATCCTTGATATACGGAACGATCACATCGATACCTCCCAAGGTTCGCTCTGAAACGACTGCGTCAGTATCCAAGGAAACTCGATAATAATCGTTCGACGCACCGAGAAGGAGGATAAAGTTTGCGCCCTTGTCGTAGGGAACTTCGCTATAAGCCGCATCCGGATCTTCACCAACGCGGAATGGTATGACGAGCCTTTGGTATATCGGAGTACCATTGTGTTCGAACAGTTCCAATGCATCTATGAGTCCTTTGTATCCAATGACAAATGATAGACCACGCTGCCCGGGTGATTGATGTATGAGCTCTTGCAAGAGTCGTTCGATGTAAGTCGTCCAGCCTTCATTCAACCAAAAGTGTGAAGCGTGCGCGTGACTGAAGGCGGCTCAATCACTTATAGCTAAAGCAAACACAAGCACCCACGTAACCCCATTTCCAAACCAGGAGTGAGTGAGTTCGTGGATAACCACGTCCGTCAAGGACCTGTCACCCGTGATGAGTGCTAAAAGGTGAATTCTTAATAAAAACATGTCATCGACGGTAATGATGCACTTACTAGGAGTAACGAAGGAGATGCAAGGATTTTCCTAAGACGTATGTATGAGATGATAGTGCGTACACGTAGTGGAGGAATGTCTGACCATGCCACCATAAGGGAAGGAATGTGGAAGCACGAGCAAATCGTACACTCCAAACCTGTACGGACCTGCGAGGTCCTCGGCGGCAGCGAGGAATCTGAAATTCATTCAAGTGAGCGTCATGGTCGAATACCATCCAGAATTGTAAAGATTACCGGGGTGTGTCGACATGAAACTCATCGTAAGCGTCCTCCAACAGCTCTGGCTCTGACCATACTCCGCTCAGCCAGGTCCTCCCCTCGGGAACTACAAAAGGACGGTAACGCAAGTTTCCCACAGCGATTGCTAGGAGATAAGAGGGAATGGGTTCGATCTAACAACCAAGCATCAGCCCATATACATTCGTCGATGAAGCAGAGACGCCAACCTGCTCGTACTCATAAGTGACGGCATCTTTTCCGATGACCTTTCCCCCGTGCGGTGGGCCATCCGAGGGCGGTGATATGCGCTGGGCAGAAAGGAGAACTGGGAGGACACAAGTCACTTTTGCGTCATAAGTCTACAAGTAGTGAGCTCGTCACGGAGGCACGCAAAGGCTACGGTACTTGCCAGCTTCACGGACGGCGTATCTGGTGAGGGTGTGAGTGAGTGACGATCGGGATGGAAGAGTCCGATGTAAGTTACCTTGCAAGGGAGCCACGCTGCGTGCATGGATCGGTTGGCATTGACTGAACAGATACGGGAATTCCTTGCCTTCCGTCACCCTACAAGATCGAGCCAACAATCGTGAGTGGTCGCCCGATGAACAAGGTTAGATCGATGGTCGACATAGACATACTCTTTTTCGAGCCACTGCAAGGCGGGAGATGCTTCGGTCGTCTTGTAAGCGATCTTGACCGATGCGATCTCCCCGGCACGTATATTCGGGAGGGGTACATGGAGAGCAGATCCCATGACTGGATCTTCGGAATCCAGCCGCGCCTGAGTTGGTCGTGCTCAGATCGATCGACACGAGGAGACGAAAAACGAACCTTGACGACATGTCCATTGACCAATACGGATTCCAAGTCGATTTCGAGTACGCGCGTGTCGAAGCTGTTCGACCGCCGTTCGTCAACTTTCGAGCTTGTCAGGGTGGCTGCAAGGATCGACGTACACCACCTCTGAGACGTCCTCGCTTGCGAGCAAGCGATGCGTTGCTGATCCATAGATGGACCTCTTCTCGAAATCGACGGTCCAATCGAGGGTCAAGTTTGTCGTCGCGATCTGTGTGTAGTTGGATTGCGTCGTAGGATCTTTGATGGGAATTTCAGTAGCCATCGCGATTGTCAGAGATCAACGTGCCTACCAGGCTTTAGAACCTTTTTATGCCCGCATTGCGCGCTAATCACTGATTACGCCCAGACCAGCCCCCCTAATAATACTTTGAGATGTGAAGATAGTGGTGTGAGTCGCTCTGCTAGTTACAGTAATAGAAGAAGGCTGTGTACTATCGTTGCCTTTTCGGTCCTCGTCTGAGCGTCTTCCCAGGACCCAAACCACTGTCCTGCATCAAGTTCGGTGAGCCATTGGCATGGATATAGAAGGTACTTGTGTCTTCCTGTCGACGTTCAGACCAGTGAATTGGCATAGCTGCCAGTCATCCAGCTACATCCATAGCCATGTTCTCTTGTGGCCAAAGTTTAAGCAAGGATGGGGGACTCCACCTATCTGGAGGAGTACTTTATGATGTTGCCGCTTGGCGCTCTTTCCTCCAACCACTGGCAGAGCTCTCAACAGTCGATAAAAAAAGGTAATTAAGGGTCCTACGAAAACGGTTTTCCTCGAAAACATCACTGGCCCTGTCTCATAGTAGCTGAAGGCAGAATTTTCACTTAGCCGAGCGCCCAGTCGGGTATGGCCTGACCCTCTGACAGGCTGTGACAAAAAATACATTTCCAGCCTAAGCGTTTCGCGTTGCCGACCGCCCGCACGTCACCTGTGTCGTTTATTCGACTTTCTTTCATCCGTAGTCGCTTCAACTTCATCGTGAATCATTACACTGGTATGTACCACTTAACATTTCGTCATATCCCTTCGACCATATATACAAGCGATGTCCAAAGACATTGCAGTTCAGCGTTCAATTGCTCAGCCCCAGATCCTGCAAGACCCGTTATCAGCCACGTCACTGAGCATGGACAAATAGGACCGACGCGCCTGCTCGATGAGCTTTCGAGCGACGGGGTGGAACAACGTTTTGGCACTGTTATACGCAGTGAGCGTCCTTTCGCGATCAACCTTGTTAGTAGCCCTGAACAGTGGCCTGCAGAATTTCATCCGTCCTTGGATAATCCCAGTGTCGTTGCCGATGACCCAGTCGAGCACTGGCTGTACGAATAGTTTCGCTACGGAGGACGCGGGGTCTTTGAGCGCAACGAGGTAAAACGGCGTGCGGATCTCCCCGTTGGTTACCTGCGAAAACCCGTAGAGTCCGTTGAGGTGAAGAACGTGTTCTGTGGGGAGGGCTGGGTAAGTCCCCAGGCGCTCCAGGAACACGGCTGTATGCGCCGTCATCAGCGCTAGAAAAGTACGAGGTCACAGCGCAAGTCACCTCGCTGGTTGCTGCCGAGTTCATCGAGGTCAGAAGGCTTAAATTCTAATCCGGTTGGATCCTCAACATCGCGAGAGGCATTCCAGCGGTCCGCCAAGTCATACGCAGGAGAGACAAGCGTCAAGTCATACTCCAGCGTGACGGGTAACGTCACCCCTTGCCCATACAACCATTCCTGCATCATGTGTGTGCTAGTGTATCTTTTGAATAATATTCGGAATACTTACGTCCCAGTCGATCCGGTTAAGGGCCTCGATCTTGTCCTTTTGGTCGGCGAAGAAGGAGTACAAATGATCCTTCCACTGTGTAGTGGTGATGCTATGGCCTATATAGGTCTTCACATAATCCTTGACATACGGAACGATCACATCGATACCTCCCAAGGTTCGCTCTGAAACGACGGTGTCAGTGTCCACGGAAATTCGACAATACTTGTTCGACGCACCAAGAAGGAGGATAAAGTTTGCGCCCTTGTCATAAGGGACTTCGCTATGAGCCGCGTCCGGATCTTCACCAACGCGGAATGGTATGACGAGCGTTTGGTATACTGGAGTACCATTGCGTTCGAACAGTTCCAATGCATCTATGAGTCCTTTGTATCCAATGACATACGATAGACCACGCTGCCCAGGTGATTGGTGTATGAGCTCTTGCAAGAGTCGTTCAATGTAGGTCGTCCAGCCTTCATTCAACCACCAGTGTGAAGCATGCGCGTGACTGAAGGCGGCTTAATCACTTGTATAGCTAAAGCAAACACATGCACCCACGTAACCCCATTTCCAAACCAGGAGTGGGTGAGTTCATGGATGACCACGTGCGCCAAGAACCTGTCACCCGTGATGAGTGCTGAAAGGTGAATTGTTAATAAAACCATCGACGGTAATGATGCACTTACTAGGAGTAACGAAGGAGAGGCAGGGGTTTTCCTAAGACGTATAAATGCGATGACAGTGCGTACACGTAGGAGAAGAACGTCTCACCATGCCACCATAAGGGAAGGAATGTGGAAGCACGAGCAAATCGTACACTCCAAACCTGTATGGACCTGCGAGGTCCTCGGCGGCAGCAAGGAATCTGAAATTCATTCAAGTGAGCGTGGTGGTGTCGAATACCATCCAGAGTTGTAAAGATTACCGGGGTGTGTCGACGTGAAACTCATCGTAAGCGTCCTCCAACAGCTCTGGCTCTGACCATACTCCGCTCAGCCAGGTCCTCCCCTCGGGAACTACAAAAGGACGGTAACGCAAGTTTCCCACGGCGATTGCTAGGAGATAAGAGGGAATAGGTTCGATCTAACAACCAAGCATCAGCGCATATACATTCGTCGACGAATCAGAGACGCCAACCTGCTTGTACTCATAAGTGACGGCATCTTGTCCGATGACCTTTCCCCCGTGTGGTGGGCCATCCGAGGGCGGTGATATGCGCTGGGCAGAAAGGAGAACCGGGAGGACACAAGTCACTTTCGCGTCATAGGTCTGCAAGTAGTCAGCTCGGGCACGGATGAACGCAAAGACTACGGTACTTGCCAGCTTCACGGACGGCGTATCTAGTGAGGGTGAGAATGAGTGGCGATCAGGATTGAAGAGTCCGATGTAAGTTACCTTGCAAGGGAGCCACGCTGCGTGCATGGATCGGTTGGCATTGACTGAACAGATACGGGAATTTCTTGCCTTCCGTCACCCTACAAGATCCGACAACCGTGAGCGGTCGGCCGATGGACGAAATTAGATCGATGGTCAACATAGACCTACTCTTTTTCGAGCCACTGCAAAGCGGGAGACGCTTCGGTCGTCTTGTAAGCGATCTTGACCGATGCGGTCTCCCCGGAACGCGTGTTCGGGAGGGGTACATGGAGAGCAGATCCCATGACTGGATCCTCGGAATCCAACCGCGCCTGAGTTGGTCATGCATGCTCAGATCGATCGACGTGAGGAGACGAAAAACGAACCTTTACGACACGTCCGTTGACCAATACCGATTCCAAGTCAATGTCGAGTACGCGCGTGTCGAAGCTGTTCGACCGCCGCTCGTCAAATTTTAAGCATGTGAGGGTAAGCTGCAAGGATCGGCGTACATCACCTCTGAGACGTCCTCGCTTGCGAGCAAGCGATGCGTTGCTGATCCATAGATGGACCTCTTCTCGAAATCGACGGTCCAATCGAGGGTCAAGTTCGTCGTCGCAATCTGTGTGTAGTTGGATTGCGTCGTAGGATCTTTGATGGGAATTTCAGTAGCCATCGCGATTGTCAGAGATCAACGTGTCCACCAGGCTTCAGGAACCTTTTCTACCCACACTGCTCGCTAATCACTGATCACGCCCCTTGAAGAGACCTAATAATATGTACATCGAAATGAGAAGATAGTTGGGTCCAAGTTGGGTCCCTACCAACAGAAGAAGCTGTGTATCATTGCCTTTTCGGTCCTGGAACGGCGCGCACAGCCTGCGAGCATCTTCCCAACCACCGCGCTACATCAAGTCCGGTGAGGTAGCATGGATAACAAAGGTACTTGTGTCTTTCTGTCGACGTCCAGACCAGCAAATTAGCATAGCTGCCAGTCATCCGGTTACATGACAAGGCGATCGTACTTGGTCGTGAAGGCACAGGAACTTTGCCCACCCGGCCACCTCCAGCGAGCTGTTTCTTTGGCTCAGCTTGCAATTCATCTCGGTGATTGTTACGGCCAACTGAGAACGAGGGGGGACCTTGAGGAGGCCATTGCCAATCAGCAAAGTGGCCCTGCAGTTTCTCATAGTAGCCGAGTCCAGAATTTCGTTCCACTTAGCCACTGACCCAGACTCCGACAGGGTGTGACAGAAAAAAGCACATTCCCAGCCTAAATGTTTTGCGCTGCCGCCCGTACGTCACCCGTGTCATTCAAGTTCGTTCAACATTCTCATTCTTCAAGTTCGTCGTGAACCGTTACACTACTTAACCTTTCGATATATCCCTTCGACCACATTTCCAAGCGATGTCCAAAGATATCGCAGTTCAGCATTCAATTGCTCAGCCCCAGATCCTGCAAGACCCGTCATCAGCCACATCATCGAGCATGACGAATAGGACCGACATACCTGCTCGATGAGCTTTCGAGCGATGGGGTGGAACAACGTTTTGGCACTGTTATACGCAGCGAGCGTCTTCTCGCGATCAACCTTGTCTGCAGCCCTGAACAATGGCCTGCAGAATTTCATCCGTCCTTGGATGATCCCAGTGTCTTTGCCGATGACCCAGTCGAGCACTGGCTGTACGAATAGTTTCGCTACGGGGGACGCGGGGTCTTTGAGCGCAACGAGGTAAAACGGCGTGCGGATCTCCGAGTTGGTTACCTGCGAGAACCCGTAGAGCACGTTGAGATGAAGAACGTGTGCCGTGGGGAGGGCTGGGTAAGTCTCCAGGCGCTCCAGGAACACGGCTGTATGCCCCGTCATCAGTGCTACCAGAAAAGCAATATTTCACGAGCAAGTCACCTCGTTGGTTGCTGCCGAGTTTATCAAGGTCAGAAGGCCCAAAGTCCAAATCGGTTGGATCATCAATATCGCGAGAGGCATTCCAGCGGTCCGCCAAATCATACGCAGGAGAGACAAGCGTCAAGTCATACTCCAGCGTGACGGGTAACGTCACCCCTTGCCCATACAACCATTCCTGCATCATGTATGTGCTAGTGTATCTTTTGAATAATATTCGGAATACTTACGTCCCAGTCGATCCGGTTAAGGGCCTCGATCTTGTCCTTTTGGTCGGCGAAGAAGGAGTACAAATGATCCTTCCACTGTGTAGTTGTGATGCTATGGCCTATATAGGTCTTCACATAATCCTTGACATACGGAACGATCACATCGATACCTCCCAAGGTTCGCTCTGAAACGACTGCGTCAGTATCCAAGGAAACTCGATAATAATCGTTCGACGCACCGAGAAGGAGGATAAAGTTTGCGCCCTTGTCGTAGGGAACTTCGCTATAAGCCGCATCCGGATCTTCACCAACGCGGAATGGTATGACGAGCCTTTGGTATATCGGAGTACCATTGTGTTCGAACAGTTCCAATGCATCTATGAGTCCTTTGTATCCAATGACAAATGATAGACCACGCTGCCCGGGTGATTGATGTATGAGCTCTTGCAAGAGTCGTTCGATGTAAGTCGTCCAGCCTTCATTCAACCAAAAGTGTGAAGCGTGCGCGTGACTGAAGGCGGCTCAATCACTTATAGCTAAAGCAAACACAAGCACCCACGTAACCCCATTTCCAAACCAGGAGTGAGTGAGTTCGTGGATAACCACGTCCGTCAAGGACCTGTCACCCGTGATGAGTGCTAAAAGGTGAATTCTTAATAAAAACATGTCATCGACGGTAATGATGCACTTACTAGGAGTAACGAAGGAGATGCAAGGATTTTCCTAAGACGTATGTATGAGATGATAGTGCGTACACGTAGTGGAGGAATGTCTGACCATGCCACCATAAGGGAAGGAATGTGGAAGCACGAGCAAATCGTACACTCCAAACCTGTACGGACCTGCGAGGTCCTCGGCGGCAGCGAGGAATCTGAAATTCATTCAAGTGAGCGTCATGGTCGAATACCATCCAGAATTGTAAAGATTACCGGGGTGTGTCGACATGAAACTCATCGTAAGCGTCCTCCAACAGCTCTGGCTCTGACCATACTCCGCTCAGCCAGGTCCTCCCCTCGGGAACTACAAAAGGACGGTAACGCAAGTTTCCCACAGCGATTGCTAGGAGATAAGAGGGAATGGGTTCGATCTAACAACCAAGCATCAGCCCATATACATTCGTCGATGAAGCAGAGACGCCAACCTGCTCGTACTCATAAGTGACGGCATCTTTTCCGATGACCTTTCCCCCGTGCGGTGGGCCATCCGAGGGCGGTGATATGCGCTGGGCAGAAAGGAGAACTGGGAGGACACAAGTCACTTTTGCGTCATAAGTCTACAAGTAGTGAGCTCGTCACGGAGGCACGCAAAGGCTACGGTACTTGCCAGCTTCACGGACGGCGTATCTGGTGAGGGTGTGAGTGAGTGACGATCGGGATGGAAGAGTCCGATGTAAGTTACCTTGCAAGGGAGCCACGCTGCGTGCATGGATCGGTTGGCATTGACTGAACAGATACGGGAATTCCTTGCCTTCCGTCACCCTACAAGATCGAGCCAACAATCGTGAGTGGTCGCCCGATGAACAAGGTTAGATCGATGGTCGACATAGACATACTCTTTTTCGAGCCACTGCAAGGCGGGAGATGCTTCGGTCGTCTTGTAAGCGATCTTGACCGATGCGATCTCCCCGGCACGTATATTCGGGAGGGGTACATGGAGAGCAGATCCCATGACTGGATCTTCGGAATCCAGCCGCGCCTGAGTTGGTCGTGCTCAGATCGATCGACACGAGGAGACGAAAAACGAACCTTGACGACATGTCCATTGACCAATACGGATTCCAAGTCGATTTCGAGTACGCGCGTGTCGAAGCTGTTCGACCGCCGTTCGTCAACTTTCGAGCTTGTCAGGGTGGCTGCAAGGATCGACGTACACCACCTCTGAGACGTCCTCGCTTGCGAGCAAGCGATGCGTTGCTGATCCATAGATGGACCTCTTCTCGAAATCGACGGTCCAATCGAGGGTCAAGTTTGTCGTCGCGATCTGTGTGTAGTTGGATTGCGTCGTAGGATCTTTGATGGGAATTTCAGTAGCCATCGCGATTGTCAGAGATCAACGTGCCTACCAGGCTTTAGAACCTTTTTATGCCCGCATTGCGCGCTAATCACTGATTACGCCCAGACCAGCCCCCCTAATAATACTTTGAGATGTGAAGATAGTGGTGTGAGTCGCTCTGCTAGTTACAGTAATAGAAGAAGGCTGTGTACTATCGTTGCCTTTTCGGTCCTCGTCTGAGCGTCTTCCCAGGACCCAAACCACTGTCCTGCATCAAGTTCGGTGAGCCATTGGCATGGATATAGAAGGTACTTGTGTCTTCCTGTCGACGTTCAGACCAGTGAATTGGCATAGCTGCCAGTCATCCAGCTACATCCATAGCCATGTTCTCTTGTGGCCAAAGTTTAAGCAAGGATGGGGGACTCCACCTATCTGGAGGAGTACTTTATGATGTTGCCGCTTGGCGCTCTTTCCTCCAACCACTGGCAGAGCTCTCAACAGTCGATAAAAAAAGGTAATTAAGGGTCCTACGAAAACGGTTTTCCTCGAAAACATCACTGGCCCTGTCTCATAGTAGCTGAAGGCAGAATTTTCACTTAGCCGAGCGCCCAGTCGGGTATGGCCTGACCCTCTGACAGGCTGTGACAAAAAATACATTTCCAGCCTAAGCGTTTCGCGTTGCCGACCGCCCGCACGTCACCTGTGTCGTTTATTCGACTTTCTTTCATCCGTAGTCGCTTCAACTTCATCGTGAATCATTACACTGGTATGTACCACTTAACATTTCGTCATATCCCTTCGACCATATATACAAGCGATGTCCAAAGACATTGCAGTTCAGCGTTCAATTGCTCAGCCCCAGATCCTGCAAGACCCGTTATCAGCCACGTCACTGAGCATGGACAAATAGGACCGACGCGCCTGCTCGATGAGCTTTCGAGCGACGGGGTGGAACAACGTTTTGGCACTGTTATACGCAGTGAGCGTCCTTTCGCGATCAACCTTGTTAGTAGCCCTGAACAGTGGCCTGCAGAATTTCATCCGTCCTTGGATAATCCCAGTGTCGTTGCCGATGACCCAGTCGAGCACTGGCTGTACGAATAGTTTCGCTACGGAGGACGCGGGGTCTTTGAGCGCAACGAGGTAAAACGGCGTGCGGATCTCCCCGTTGGTTACCTGCGAAAACCCGTAGAGTCCGTTGAGGTGAAGAACGTGTTCTGTGGGGAGGGCTGGGTAAGTCCCCAGGCGCTCCAGGAACACGGCTGTATGCGCCGTCATCAGCGCTAGAAAAGTACGAGGTCACAGCGCAAGTCACCTCGCTGGTTGCTGCCGAGTTCATCGAGGTCAGAAGGCTTAAATTCTAATCCGGTTGGATCCTCAACATCGCGAGAGGCATTCCAGCGGTCCGCCAAGTCATACGCAGGAGAGACAAGCGTCAAGTCATACTCCAGCGTGACGGGTAACGTCACCCCTTGCCCATACAACCATTCCTGCATCATGTGTGTGCTAGTGTATCTTTTGAATAATATTCGGAATACTTACGTCCCAGTCGATCCGGTTAAGGGCCTCGATCTTGTCCTTTTGGTCGGCGAAGAAGGAGTACAAATGATCCTTCCACTGTGTAGTGGTGATGCTATGGCCTATATAGGTCTTCACATAATCCTTGACATACGGAACGATCACATCGATACCTCCCAAGGTTCGCTCTGAAACGACGGTGTCAGTGTCCACGGAAATTCGACAATACTTGTTCGACGCACCAAGAAGGAGGATAAAGTTTGCGCCCTTGTCATAAGGGACTTCGCTATGAGCCGCGTCCGGATCTTCACCAACGCGGAATGGTATGACGAGCGTTTGGTATACTGGAGTACCATTGCGTTCGAACAGTTCCAATGCATCTATGAGTCCTTTGTATCCAATGACATACGATAGACCACGCTGCCCAGGTGATTGGTGTATGAGCTCTTGCAAGAGTCGTTCAATGTAGGTCGTCCAGCCTTCATTCAACCACCAGTGTGAAGCATGCGCGTGACTGAAGGCGGCTTAATCACTTGTATAGCTAAAGCAAACACATGCACCCACGTAACCCCATTTCCAAACCAGGAGTGGGTGAGTTCATGGATGACCACGTGCGCCAAGAACCTGTCACCCGTGATGAGTGCTGAAAGGTGAATTGTTAATAAAACCATCGACGGTAATGATGCACTTACTAGGAGTAACGAAGGAGAGGCAGGGGTTTTCCTAAGACGTATAAATGCGATGACAGTGCGTACACGTAGGAGAAGAACGTCTCACCATGCCACCATAAGGGAAGGAATGTGGAAGCACGAGCAAATCGTACACTCCAAACCTGTATGGACCTGCGAGGTCCTCGGCGGCAGCAAGGAATCTGAAATTCATTCAAGTGAGCGTGATGGTGTCGAATACCATCCAGAATTGTAAAGATTACCGGGGCGTGTCGACATGAAACTCATCGTAAGCGTCCTCCAACAGCTCTGGCTCTGACCATACTCCGCTCAGCCAGGTCCTCCCCTCGGGAACTACAAAAGGACGGTAACGCAAGTTTCCCACGGCGATCGCTAGAAGATAAGAGGGAATAGGTTCGATCTAACAACCAAGCATCAGGGCATATACATTCGTCGACGAAGCAGAGGCGCCAACCTGCTTGTACTCGTAAGTGACGGCATCTTTTCCGATAACCTTTCCCCCGTGTGGTGGGCCATCCGAGGGCGGTGATACTCGCTGGGCAGAAAGGAGAACCGGGAGGACGCAGGACACTTTTGCGTCATAGGTCTACAAGGAAATGTGAACTCGAGCACGGAAGAATGCAAAGACCCCAGTACTTGCCAGCTTCACGGACGGCGTATCTGGTAAGCATGAGGGTGGGTGGCGACCAGAATAGAAGAGTCCGATGTAAGTTACCTTGTAAGGGAGCCACGCTGCGCGCATGGATTGCTTGGCATTGACTGAACAGATACGGGAATTTCTTGCCTTCCGTCATCCTACAAGATCGAGCCGACGACCGTGAGCGGTCGTCCGATGAACAAGGTTAGATCGATTGTCGACATAGACATACTCTTTTTCGAGCCACTGTAAGGCGGGAGACGCTTCGGTCGTCTTGTAAGCGATCTTGACCGATGCGGTCTCCCCTGCACGCGTGAGCGGGAGGGGTACATGGAGAGCAGATCCCATGACTGGATCTTCGGAATCCAGCCGCGCCTGAGTTGGTCATGCATACTCAGATCGATCGACGTGAGCAAACGAAAAACGAACCTTGACCACACCCCCGTTGACTAATACCGATTCCAAGTCAATGTCGAGTACGCGCGTGTCGAAGCTGTTCGACCGTCGTTCGTCAACTTTCGAGCCTGTCAGGGTGGCTGCAAGGATCGACGTACACCACCTCTGAGACGTCCTCGCTTGCGAGCAAGCGATGTGTCGCTGATCCATAGATGGACCTCTTTTCGAAATCGACCGTCCAATCGAGGGTCAAGTTTGTCGTCGCGATCTGTATGTAGTTAGATTGCGTCGTAGGATCTTTGATGGGAATTTCAGTAGCCATCGCGATTGTCAGAGATCAACGTGCCTACCAGGCTTTAGAACCGTTTTCTGCCCGCATTGCGCGCTAATCACTGATCACGCCCCTTGAAGCCAGCCCTAACAATATGTCCATCGAAACGAGAAGATAGGCGGGTCCATAGTCTCGTCACCAGCCATTTTTCCCGAGGGTATCGAGATCTTCCGATGCCGAAAACTCAAAATGGCCCTGATCACGGTCTCAATAGAAGAAGCTGCCTTTTTGGTCCTACCTGCGGGCGTCTCCCCAACCATTGTGCTGCATCAAGTTCGGGGAGCCACTGGCATGGACTTACAAGGTACTTGTGTCTTCCTGTCGACGTTTCGATCACTGAATTGACGTAGCTGCCAATCATCCAGTTGCGTTTCCGGGCATATTCTCTTGTGGCTGAGTCCGAGCAAGGAGGCGGGACCAGTTACATAGACGAGGCGATCTCCTTGATCGTGAAGCACTGGAACATTGCCCATACGGCCACCTCCGGCGAGCTGATTCTTTGGCTCGGCTTACAATTCATCTCGGTTATTGTTACGGCCAGCTGAGAGCGAGGAGGGACCTTGAGGAGACTATTGTCCTCGACCGAGCGGCGAGAAGTACTCGAGCTCCGCCCACAGGGGCACCCTCGGATCGCTCAGTGTCTTTAAAAAACCTTGCAACTCACCTCTCTACCCACGTGCAGCTCGGGGCAATGGAGGACCTTGATGAGGCCATTTTTCTCGCCCGAGAAGCACTTGACCTTCACCCCCACGGACATCCTGATCGGACAACGTCTTTAAACAACCTTGCAGTTCGTCTTTCTACCCGGTACAAGCAGCTCGGGGAAACGCAGGACCTCGATAAGGTCATTGTCCTCGACCGAGAAGCACTTGACCTTCGCCCACAAAGGCACCCTCTTCGATCTACGTCTTTCAACAACGTGTTTCCAGGGTCGTTGAAGAGCTTGGTAAGAACGAATGGGTCCACCCTGCGTGCCATGGTCTCCCCGATCGGGAACACCCATTCGAGTCTGCGTTTACTTTGCAGGACGGATACTTTACAGTCCAACGGATCATTGGGTGCGATTTGAAAAATCCTGAATTTGCGTATCTCTCAGCGTGTCATACGACTGTCCGAGACGAAAAGAGGTGATCCATCTTGCGTCGGCGATGCAGTTCGTTGGGTTCCGTTCTGTGATCGGGACGATGTAGGCGGTGGATGATAGTGAAACGAACAAGATCACGTCAACATTCTATAAACATATGGTAGACGAATCTGCTCGTCTGGATCATACCTGGGCAGCGTTCGCGCTAAACAGGACGATGCGGTCTGTGAATATACCGTTAGATCAAAGGATTCTTTATATCCATCTTGGAGCCTAGTTTCGGTATATCCTCGTTCGCTGTCTCGTTGTGCACGACTGCAATAAAATATAATATGCTATCCTTTATTTCATGGGTCGTGGGAGGCGCAAGTATATACGTGGTATATCGGATCCTCGCGCTTGTCTTCAACCCCGAATATTCGACGGGCGAAGTCGTATGCCGTATGAAACTGCCACGAGATCCAATCATCCAAGGCTGAAGGTTTGTGAAGACGGCATCAAGTCCTACGTTTCCTGGTCAAGCCCTTACCTTGTGATATCGGCTAACTCTCTCGAGTTTTTTTCCGGTTCGTATTTGTTGCGACTGTAGAGACGATGGCAGTACCCAAAAACAGTGTCAGACGGGTCGTTGAAGTTGGAACCCTGGCAAGTGAAAGATGAGGTACACGAAAACTGCGCTATCAATCGCACCTCCTTCCATATCAGATGTTATGATCCTCTGCGAACTTGTAAACCCATTCTTGCGTTACTCTGTAGCCATACCAGGATGAGACCCAATATTCATGACATGACGGGGCCGAGGAATACTGCGGTCGTTCAGGGAACCGGGGGACGAGCTCGTTTAAAAACTCCTCGGTCGCGATTTGGGGATGTAGTGGGTATCCACATAACTGGACGAGCGTGTCGAGGAAGGATAAAGGGAGGATGGTGAGCATCGACACAACAGCCAAAATGAACGGCTGCGACGAAGTCTTTCATAACTAGGCAAACCCTCTCATTGGCTGGCGGGCACCTAAACGATTCAAAAATTTTAGGGTCTTACAGCACGAGTTACTAAAGGTACTTCACCACTATGCCTAAAGCGGGTCGTGCAAGGTTGTGGGCAACTCGGCTAGGTTTGTCGATGAGGTACTTAGTAGGATTGGTCAGCAGACGCCGAGAGCCCTTATAACATAACAAACCTAAATAAAGTGCACCGAAGAAGTTCTACCGTACCCTGCCGAATGATACGGCCCCATTTCTTGTAAAAATACAAAGAAGCGCAACGCATTCCCTACCATACGTCCATTCTGGCAGGCCAAATGCCATGGGTCCAGGAACTCATCAATGGCCACCACGATCGAATTCGTAGAGAATTAGGCGTCCGGAAGCACGTCTTCAAGCAGCTCGTTGACGAGCTCTTGGCATCTCACGGATATCACCATTCCGAACACGTCACGCTCGAGGAGCAACTCAGCATTTTCCTATATACCTGCGTAACCGGGCTCTCGCGCAGGCATGTCGGGGAACGTTTTCAGCGATCGGACGACGAGATTTCAATGTACTTATTACTCCCCCGGGTCTCACCATACAAGTGCTCACAACTCGAACCGCACGTAGATGCTTTTGCAAGATGTTGGAAGCCTTCTCGTCACCCCCGATATACACCAAATACATCAAATTGCCACGTTCAGACGACCCGACACCTTCTCGCATCGCCAACGACCCCGCAGTACATCCATACTTCAAAGACGCGATCGGCGCAATCGATGGCGCCCACATCGCATGTACGCCCTCAACGGCCGTACTGAGGGAGACGGCTCGCAACCGTAAAGGTTTTCGTTCACAAAACTGTCTCGTCTGCTGTAATTTCGACCTCGAGTTTATGTACGTCAGTGGGCGGGAAGGATCCATGGCCGACGCTTCCATTTACCGTTATGCTCGCACGAGGGATTTTCCGATCCCTGTCGGAAAGTACTACCTCGCGGATGCTGCGTATCCGATATCTCGTCAGTTACTAGTACCGTACCCCGACGTTCGGTATGATTCACCAAGGTGCGTCCCAACATCCATCGTCCGGCATTCGACGACCCACATCCGTTCTAAAGACCCCAGAACGCACACGAGTATTTCAATCTACGTCATGCACAACTTCGCATTGTCGTTGAGCGAACTATCTGGATTCTCAAGCGCCGTTTTCGGATCCTCGTAATCCCCCCCGAATACGATATGAATATTCAGGCACGTATTCCACGCGCTCTTTGCTGCATCCACAACATTATCCGCCGCTACGATCCCGAGGAGTTGCGAAACCCAGAGGTAGAACAAGCTGCAGCGGAGGCAGAAACGGCAGGATCAGTTGTTACTCTACGGTGATGCTAGCAGGCGGTTTCATTATGGCTGATTCAGATGACCGTGACGAAATGGTGGCTAGGCGGGACGAGGTTGCAGAGCGTCTGGCAGGATCATCTTGATTATATTAGTCGCAATCAGCGCTCGTCGTAGTATCTCGTTGTATTCAAATCTTGTCGTTTGTGTAAAGTGTGGACTGCAGCACGGTGATATCGTCCAGGACCAGGAGGCCGTTGACATCTAAACATTGTCGTCACCAGCCTTGCGCTTGCTCGAACGTTGCTTGACGATGGCTTGATTGGGCTCACAACCAACGTAGAAAGAGTTACGTCGCAGTTTACTTACAAAGAAAAACCTCCACGTGATCTTCCTCGCGTCCAACCAACACGCGCTCGACGCCTCGCTCGACATGGCCACATCGCAAGCACCGACCCGCCAAGCAATCACCCTCAAGGGCTCCACCAACCTCGTCACAGAGTTCTTCAAGTATGCAGCCAACACGTACGTCCACTTACGCACGCACACATCGCGACCATGACCGTCGCGACCGGACAGGATCTTGTTCCAGCGCGGCGTATACCCCTCGGACGACTTTCACATGGTCAAAAAGTACGGTCAAACCGTCCTCGTCACCCAGGACCTCGCGCTCGAAAACTACCTCGATCGGTGAGTCTCCCCGCGAACGCCACCACGGACTGACCTCACCCACCCCCCAAGGATCCTGAAACAGGTCAACAGTGCGTGCCATGTCTCGATTCCACGCACAGCTCATCACGCGCGCATGCAGAGTGGCTCTTGACCGGGTCCGTCACGCAGCTGGTCCTCGCGATCATCTCAAAGGACACCCGGCTACCCCTCGAACGATGGGTGTTTGACATCAACCTCGTGGATCCCCCTGCGGACGCTGCAGAACCGTACGTCCACCCCGTGTATGCGCGCGTTTCGTAACATGACCGTGCATCAGGCCACCCCCAAAGCCCGAATCAGAGATCCAGGCCGAGATTCGTTACATCTTGAAGCAAATCGTCTCCACCGTGACTTTTCTCCCCATCATCGACGATCCAACCGTCTTCAATATATTGGCCTACACGCATGACTCTGCCGATGTGCCCGCCGACGAGTGGGTAGACACCGACCCGCTGGCGATCGAGGCGAGCAAGAGCCAACAAGTCAAGCTACGCAGCTTCAGTACGGATGTGCACCGCATAGAAGCCATGGTTGCCTATCGGTATGAAGGATAGGGCGTCGTGTTTGTCGTGTCCAACGCTTGCCATCGCGCTTGGTTCATCTCCCATTTGTAAATCCAGTTACAAGTGTCTGGTGGTGATAGGATATTGGAGCTGCCACTACATATAAAGAGGGTCTGATTGAAATAGTCACAGGACAAGGAACACATCCACGCAGGGTCATCATATCATGGTCGTAAAAGACTTGTCACAAATTCTGCAACTTCGGTCCAGTATCCTTGTTGGACGCATGTATCGTCTAAAAAGCGTGAGCTGGGAAACATCGGGAATTAAAGAGACATACTGTGGGAGCCACTCGGAAATTCAACAAACTTGGACCTGCCGCCGCCAACTTCCGATGCATTTGCCTTGGGCTCACCATCTGTTCGAACCTTGCTGCCTTGCCTTCGCGTGATAATCTCCCACAGTTCTTGCATATGCTGG
>JBBPKY010000204.1:0-34226 GCA_038089495.1 Xerocomellus dryophilus
GAGGATGACGCTGAGGCCGGCTGCGAAAAAGAAGAGGCTCTCGTCGATGTCTTTGAGGGCTGCGTGGGCCGTGCTCATCTGCTTGACGGCGGCGGGCGGGAGGACGCCGTTTATCGTCGAGACGTTGACACCGGCTTTTTCGATGGGGTGGAGGCTGGAGGTGTCGAGCGTGCAGGAAAGACCGCCTCCGCCCTCGTCCCGGGCCCACGACTCGCGTCTGAACGTTTGGCCTGAGCCGTATGTTTCGAGCTGGGTCACGACGATCTCTTGCAGCTTGGTGATGTAGTCGGTCATGCGCTCGCGCATGGGCTGAGGAGCAGAGCAGGCCAGCGATGTCGAGGTGGCCATCGTGGTCTCCGATTTCTCTAATCAGTTCGGTTCAGAGGACGAGCTCACAAGGTTTGGCAGAGGCTCGTGCAGCACGCGGAAAGGTTTGTACAGAGTCCGAGAATTGTCAGTGACTCAGGCTGTCCTCTCCCATCACACCGACTGATGGATCTCGATTCGCCATGGGAAGAAAACCCTGACACGCATCACGCCCCAGAGGCCGAATGGACCAAGATCTCCTCGGGTTTCACCAACGTAGGCTCATAGTCGTTTCTCGCTGCACTCGTGTTCACTCCTTATCATCACAGTCTGGGTACCGAGAGGGCATCACTGCAGGCAAAGATGCCTCTTTACAGCAGGGGTTTGACGATGGTTTTGCCAAGGTGGGCGTACCTCTCGGTCGGGAGCTTGGCAAGCTCCGTGGGGTAGCGGCTGCGATGCGGTCTCTCTTGAACTCTCAGAGGCCAGGTTCGCCCGACCTCGAAGAAATCCGTAGCATATCTTCTGTTCTCTCGACCATACAATTCTCCGATATCGTACCCCGCGATCTCGAGGCTGAACAACATGCCAAGGAGCACCTTGCCTCGGACGATCCAGCGATCGTCGGAAACACAGACTCGGGGGCAGAGATGGTGCCACAGGAGAGACGCTCGATAGAGGACATTGCTAATCTGAAAGAGAGACTGGCCTCGCTCAGCGCAAAGCTCGGTTTGCCTGGCCTGGTTTCAGATATCTGCCTATCGGTACGATCATCCCACAACTTCAGACGCGTATCTCATGGCCACCGCAGCGGAATTCACCCCGTTGGATGGACGAAACACAATGTGCCAACTCTATTTATACTAATCGCCCTGCCGCATGATTTTGCACGGTTTCCGCCCGGGTACTCTATGATTTGGCGGAGGTGCGATCCCATGATCCGTGTCAGGGTGGAGGCTCGTCGGAGGCAATCCCATGCATGACGCATAGTTTATATAAATGGATCGCTGGAACGTGGCAGTAAGTTTGTAGGCAAGGTACCCAATCGACCTGATCCGTTTGTTGTTTACTTACTTATCGCGGTTCGGCAGCGTACCCGTGACCTTGAAGTCAGAAATTCTCAGAATAGAGTTCCCGTTTTCCAAGAGTTCATCCGAGCTAGCCCATCTGTTGACTGTGCCAATTTCTTCGCTGCCTGATCTTGCAACAGTAGCGCCAAGGACGATCATGCGGACTCCAGCGCGAGCCACGTCGCAGAATGGACTTGATGGATGCACTCCGTCCTCATACCCCTTCGTACCATATGGTAACACTATCCTATTTTGTTTCTTTTGTCTACTTCAAGGGATGATTGCATTGTTGGTGAGTGGCGGTTATGTCTAGCTCCTCAGTGGCCTGCTTCCGGGACCGCAATACCTTTATGCACTTATCTTTCCAGCTTCGTCTCAGGGTGATCGTATCTAGTCCAAAGGGAATCTTGTGGGACAACCTCATTCACATCGTTCCTGTCTTCCATGAGGTGGACCAACCGAAATCGGGTCGGGCTGTGGTATTTAATGCCGTGCAATGAACAGCTACTCTTGCAGCTCTTTGGTGCCTTTACCTTGGTCTTGTTCCTGCGATGGTCTCCTTTCGCTCTAGCGTAACCGCGTCCCTGGCCCTCTCTTCCTTGTTCGGATCGATACATGCCGTTCCGTTAGCTGATAAACTTCGACGTCTCAGTCCCTCTGCCCGTGACCTCTTAAAGAGGACTACGCCAGCTGCACCTCACTTTGTGGCTTACAATGACGTGTGGCTGAACCCGTTGCCCTCCGCATCAGATCTCGAGGTATGCGACCAGTGTATGTTTCCACGTCAAAGCGCTGACGCTTACACACTCAAGGGATACAACGTTTTGCAAGTGTTTATCGCATAGCACTTGTGGCGGGACTAACAGATTTCCAGTGCGCTAACATTTTTGATGGCCTCGGGATCGGTCGACCAGGCCCAGAATTGGCAGGAACTGACAGACAGTCAACGTAGCACCTACCTGTCGGAGTATAGCGCCGCCGGAATCTCGTTGATCGTCTCTGCCTTTGGGTCCACCGACACGCCGACCTCGTCAGGGCTGGACGCCGCGACCACGGCAAACACCATGGCTGCCTGGGTGACCGAATACGGGGTGCAGGGTATTGACATCGACTATGAGGTGCTGCCTGAGCTCTTTTTTTTTTGGCGACGCGACGGTCACTCATGAGGATGTCGGGGATAGGACTTCACTGCGTTCAACAGTGGAGGAGGCTCTGCCGAGACGTGGCTCATCGACTTCACCAAGCAGCTCCGCACACAGCTTCCCCAGGGAGAGTATATTGTCAGTCATGCTCGTCAGTCGTTTCTCGTGCATCATGTTCGACACGGTCTGACGTGTACCTCGTAGCCGTCGCGCCATGGTGAGCGAAATCGCCAAGTCAAGTGATGAGTGAACTAAATTGAAACAAGGTTCTCTCCCACGATGTGGTCCGGGGGAGGGTATCTCGCGATCGATCAGAGCGTAGGAACTTTGATTGACTGGGTGAGTAAGCATAATTCCATATTCTGTGCGCTAGACTAATCACTTGTCCAGTATAACGTCCAAGTACGTTGTTCGATGACGTATTCCGTCGACGATCACTGACTCGACGATCGATCACTCAGTTTTATAACCGTAAGCGATCGCTTCGAACGATCCCGAGAACATGACATGCTGATACCGCTTTCGCCCTGCACACAGAAGGAGCGACGGAATACACCACGTGTGCTGGCCTCTTGACGACCTCGACGTCAGCTTGGCCCGAAACGGCCCTATTCCAGATCTCCGCCAACGGCGTCTCGCTCGATAAACTCGTGATCGGCAAACCAGCCACGGCCTCCGACGCAAGCAACGGATACATCGACCCCTCGACGCTCGCATCCTGCGTCGCCGAGGCTGCTGCCGAGGGATGGAGTAAGTCCCACGTCCTCCTTGTCATTGGCAGAGAATGCACGCTGACCCGCGACGTGTCAGATGCGGGCGTGATGGTGTGGCAGGTACGTCCCGAACCGCGCGTTGCATCGTCGCTGTCGAAACGAGCTTGGATCGCGTCGTGACTTATTAATATTAGTATCCTCATGCGACGTCGTCGTGGATTGAGACTGTCCGGGGGAGCACATGGCCTGTCTCTGAATCCTCGACGCCGGCCGCCACCACGACAGGCGCTTCATCGCCTACGAGCACCGGCACGTCGGGGAGCTGTGCGGGCGTCTCTGCGTGGGTGAACAACGTCGTCGTAAGTTGCCATTTGACTTCATACGTGCCCGATAGAGGTTTATCGTTGCTCAATCCGTGCCTTCCTTGTATTTCTGTAGTACGTCGGCGGGAACCAGGTCACCTACAAGTGAGTACATTGCCCCGTTTCCTCGGACTTGGCAAGGCGGCTGATACGTCGTTCAGTGGCGATCTCTGGACTGCGAAATGGTGGAACCAGGGTGAGACGCCCGGAGGTGAGCGCGTTTGGTTTCTATTTCTCTCGTCGAGCTGGATTCCTCATGCGTGCGTGTACCGAAACGCAAAGGTTCCTCTGGTGTCTGGACCGATAACGGCCCATGTTAGATGCTGGAGTCGTATGCAGCCTCGCTCGACGTCCATCGTGTCGAAGGTCGGGTCGTCGGAGGGACGAAGAAGAAGATCGATTGTTGTACGAATGCTATCAGATTCAGTGTGTACGATATAACTTGCCTCATCATGCCATGCCATTACCTCACAACGTGCGAGTCAATCGCCGTGCTCCAATACTGCAATCTGGGGGCGTGTTATGCTTCTGACCGGCTTTCTTTGGCGTGATCGACGATACGACAACGCCCCCGTCTATCTCCCCAAAACATCTCAGATGACTGAGGCTAGGGCAGAAGCCATATTGAGTGATAGAAATGCCGAAAATGAGAACTTGACGTGAATGGCGATCTCATAAACTGAGTCTCGGCCGCCTAGACAGGTTTCTTTTACACCACGAAACGAGTCCGACCGAACAGCCCCATGATGGCATTCCGCGGCCCGAGTCGTGCACCATCGGTGCGCGACCTGCCATCTCTTCAGACGTCTTGTTTATGCTTTGGATGATAGTGAAAGCTAGAATGCTGCTCGTGGAAAGTTGCAAGACGAGGAAATGATCGCGCTTTCTGCGCCTTTTCTAGTGCTAAATCAGTGGGGACGGATTCGGTGTCGACCCTACTTCGCTACCACTTGCTGCTTACCAACCAGTACTGCCCCGACAGGCAGAGGCTATACCGAGCGGATTCAGACGCAGAAGCATCCGATCGGGAGTTTGCGTTCGCTCGGGCCCAGACTCCGAAAATCACGGTGCCTGGAGTAAATGAATGCCCTTGAAGGTGTGCTGGGTGCTCGGGGCAGCACCGCCAGCTGGCACCGTCGGTGGCAGATGTCACGTTCCTCATGTGCTTCAACCGACGCAAACAGCCGCGTGAAAACTGCGCATCCCACTTTAACCCATCAGCCAGCATGCGTCTCATCCTCTCCTCCGAGGCGGTGCGCAACGCTGTCATGTCCAACGAGAGCGGGCAAGTCCTATACAGGACCGTCCATCCGCTTAAATTGGGTCTCTCACAAGGGACGACCACGGTCCAAAAGATCAAGCCCAACGACGACCCCACGGACATGCGCGACCAGTTTGACGTGTTGGCTCAAATCGAATGGCATTTGACGACGCCCTCGACGTTTCGCATGCATGGCCAGGAGCTGCCATCGGATGAGTTCATTCCCCGACATGGCATACTTGGAAGGTCGCCGTTGGTTTTCTACGCTCGCATCTTGTATTGTGACACGCGTTCATAGAAAACGAACGTTTACGGGGCCCGACGGCCGTTCGTATAAGTGGGACATGCACAGAGACAACGTATTTGCCAGGGTCACTGTCCGTGGTTTCGTCTCGAGCGCTTATTTGTCCGCAGCTGTCGCTGAACGACGAGACACGGACAGAATTGGCACGATATCACAGGGCCACGCTTGGAATTAAGGGGCCCGAACAGCGGCCGTATGTCGACATCCAGCCAGAGGTGGTGCACATACTGGATATGATTGTGGTCACGTTCGTTTATGTCGAGAAGCTCCATATGGATAAGGAAAGAGCGGCACAGAGGAACAGTGGGGGTAAACCATGAGAAGTGGGGTGCTGCGCCATTTACCGCGCCGGGAAATCCGCACCGCAAAACTCTAAACGACGCACGTAGATTCATATGGACAAGGCGGTCGTGTGACATGAAATTTCTCCAACCTTCGGCCGAACTCGGGCGACAGAAAAGGTTAGGGTGTGAATGGCGAATCAGCAACGCGAAACCTTGTAATCAACACACCGACTGGTCATTCTCTGGGCTTCCAGTGGCCATATTCACGTTGCAGGTCGTGTAACTCGGCCGAACCCCAGCAACAGAAGAAGCCAGGGCGAATCAGCAATGGGAAACTTTATAATCAACGGACCCGATCACCGTGGTCACTGGCCACATGCCCACGGCAGGTCGTGTGACATGGCATTTTGGATGTTCAGCAAAACTTTGCGTCTTGCAAGAGGGTGGTGATGCAAGCCGGTACGCGACAGCCCATAGAGAAATGATGTTCGTCGTTTGCAACGAACATCCACACGAGCTTGCTCGGTTTCCGTCCGTACGAGCGGGTTGAAGTGAGCGTTGCCCAATCAATGACAACTCGTGTGAGCACGGTGGAGCTAAGCAGGCGTGGCGTGGGGTAGGCGCTATTATCGATATCCACCGTACCTATCGCACGAATTCGCAATGTTGTGCAGCCTGATGCTGATCCGAAATAGATGAGCTTGGGGAGTGTGCTGCTACCGAAGTAGCATAAATACCGGCAAATATCGATACCCCTCTCGTACCCAATGTCACCCATCCACCGTGCCTCACTCCAAATGACTGCCAACCGACCAAAATTGACGGACTTCGTCAGCCAAGGCATACTCTCGCGCGCCCGGACATTCTTCGCTGTCTTGGGTGGTGTCTATGTCCTTGTCGTACTACTCCTGACAGTTCCATTCATTCAGTCCCAGTGAGCAAGACCAACAGTTTGCCCGCGATCAACTAGATAGCTCACATCGCGCTCAAAAGTATCGTATACATGCATGCACTGAGACTGCCATGGAACGCACGCTTCGATGCGCCGGAGCGTCATGGTTTGGCGCGTACGTGGCCTCAGTGGTATTCGGGTGGTAAGCTGACCCGACGCCGCCCGTCACATAGCTGGCAAGACCTTCAACTTCAAGATCACCACACCGGATAACCACACGGTCGGGGCTTGGTTCATTCTTTCCGATGACCACTATCACTCGCTGCCCTTCCCGCCATCACGCTCTGCCGCAGAAACCCATCTCTCGGAAGCACTTCGGTCGCGCCCCACGTTGCTGTTCCTCCACGGAAACACTGGAACACGTGCACAGTCCGGGCGCGTCCAATATTACACCGCGTTTGTATCAAGGCTCCAAACGAACGTGTTGACCATCGACTACCGCGGATTCGGCGACAGCAAAGGATCTCCGAGCGAACGTGGTCTAGCAATGGACGCACGTGCCGCCTTTGACTGGTTGATTTCCAACGGTGCGGCACCAGAAGATGTCCTCGTCGTTGGTCACAGCCTGGGTACTGCCGTCTCGTCGTCCCTTGCAGTGTCCCTCTGCGAAGAATCGATCCGATTCAGGGGGCTTGTGTTAATGTCCCCGTTTACGTCCATGCATACCCTTGTGGATACGTACAGCATATTTGGCCTATTCCCAGTCTTGCTCCCGATGACGATGGTACCCCGCGCTGCCGGTGAGTATCTGCATTGGATACAGGCTCGCGAGCTGACCATTCCCAGAACTCTACAAGACGTTCCTTCAGCATAGGTTCGATACATTGTCCATCATTACCGTGAGACTCTCTCTTCCCTCGCCGCATATAGACTTGACAGCTGAACGTGCGTCAGAGAGTCAAAACCCCCGTGTTGATAGTACACGCGGAAGACGACTTGGATATCTCCCACACGCATTCAGATATTCTTTTTGATGCGCTCATAGACCCGTTTTTGCCCTCCGTAGACCCACTTCCACGCAATCCGGGGTCGTGGACGAAAGAGCAGTGGAACGCATTCCAGATGCAAATGGCGACCAGGCAAGAGGCACGCGAAGGACTGTTGATGCGGACCGACATGCCCCACTTTGGGGTCATGGACACGTTCGCAGCATCCAACGAAACGATCGTGCTTTTGAAGACACTGACAGGGTCTCATAACGATGTGGGGGCTTTGGAGGGTACCCAAGAGGTCATCCGAACGCTGTTTTCGCTGGCGTGACCTGTCTGTTAGTTGTAAATATGGGGGGAGATGTTATCGGAGGATACCACATACACACCCAAGGGATCGTTTGTTTGCGGTGCAGGCGGCCGGAGAAATTAGTTGTCACCAGGCCCTGTTCACGAGTGTACCTCCATACGATGCTACTACCGGAGAAAAATCCTGCATGTACAGGGGAATCGAACTCGATTCGATTACATACCCACAAATTCAATGGATTCTGTCGCAGAGATGAGCCTCGTTGGATCGTGGCACGGATATCGGGGCATGCCTCGATGACGGCCGAACCGGATGGGCCACCGATGCTGATAGATGATCCGAACGATCGGCCCAGTTCGACGGCCGGATGCTGCCACTAAAACATACGCGTGTGTGTATGTGAGCATGGGGGGCGGGGGTTGATTTCTGCGATCCGTGGACGGACCCTATTTCAACTTTGGTTGCCGTACTTTGTACGAAACAATTGTGTTTTGGATCGTACTCGTTGGTGTTGGAGACTGATGCGGCATAGTATTGTAACAGGACGCCGTGCAATAACTACATAATACATATGTGCAATCACATAACTTGCACAACCATTGCCGACTCGTCTTCTAGAAGTTCCATGTATCGTTTCAGCACAACCACTCCTCATCCACGCCCCGCATAAGGCATCCCGGTCGCCCTAATAAAACGTGCAAGGAAAAGATTGGGTCAGCAAAACAATCGAAAAAACGGTGTGTACATAAACGCGCACATGATGTTGATATCCAACACCGTGACCGAGTTTGGGAGACTGGCGATGTGTACGATCGTCTGGGCGACGTGCACCGGATCAAACGTCGGCTCGGCGACGCGGCGCCCGTCGGGCTGGAGCGCGCCGAGGGTGTGGCTGGCTGCCATGTTGGTATGTGCGTTTCCTGTGCTTACCGGCATGAGCGAACGCTTGGACACACAAAGACGATAGCATACGGATAGGACGGATAGGACGGACGTACCGATGTCGATTTGGGTCACAGAAATGTCGAACGGGCGTCCTTCGATGGCGCTGGACTTGGTCAGCCCCAACACAGCGTGCTTGGAGCACGCGTACGCCGCAGAGTACGGCCGCGGAACGTGCGCGGCGAGCGAACCGTTGTTGATGATTCTGCCTGTTGGCCAGAAACGCAACTCAGCCAGAGATTTGGAGCGTAGTCCGCGATTGGCGCTTACCTCCCGTGGGCGTCTGCGACTTGAAGATCTTGAATGCTTCGCGGGTACAGAGGAACGATGCGACGAGGTTCACGTTCACGACGGACGTGAAGAGCTCAAGCGGCATTTCCTCGATCTTGTACATTTTGTCGGTTCTACCTGCATTCTTCGCATCCCAGTCAGAAAGGAAAAGGGATGCCCGCCTTCTGGGCAAATCGGCGGCGTACGTTGAACAATAAGTCGAGCCTGCCGAATCGGTCGACCGTCTGCTCAAAGAGATGCTTGACGAATGCTTCTTCGGTAATGTCTCCGTCGACGAGGAGACACCTCTCGGGGTCTGCACAGGCAGCTTTCGTCTCTTGCAGCTCGGGCAGACGTCGTGCCGTCAGCGTTAGATGCCACCCCGCCGCACAGAGCGCGATCGCGGTGTGCCTTCCGATGCCTACGTGTGTATGTGTGCATTCCACATTCCGCGGTGCGTGTCAGTAGTCGGCATGGCCCAACGTCAGTGACTGTAGATGCGCGGAGAACGTACCGGATGAAGCGCCTGTGATGATCGCCACCTTTTCAGTCGACATGGCGAAGGTATCGAGACTGACACCAATCGTGACGGTGTTGGGGGAATCTGTGTCCACGCCACGGCGGAGCGGCATCCCGTGAGTCACAGCCCGCCCCGATTCCTCCGGAGGTGCACATGACTACAGCTACCTGCAAAACTCTAGGCCGATATCTTGAGCCTTCGACTTAGAAATTCTGTTTAGAGTGGCGCTGAACCAAATGAAGCTAACCCAAATGAAGCCCACATCTCAAGATCTCGGTCGACCTTAACCGCCGCTCAGCGCTCAGTGACGAGCAACCTTCATGCTCTCCATGCCTTATCGACATATCCCACAAGCTGCGAAAGAGCAGATCATACTCATGGCTACTCACATGAAAACGAAGAAGATTGCTGAAGCTACCGGAATCAGTGAGCGAGCTGTTCGTAGGACAACTGCGCTGTGGAAGAAGACCAGCAGAAATGACCGAAACCTCGTTGCATTTCCGCCTGTTTTCTGCGGGCGGCGGAGGACGACGGTTCATTGTCGCGAGCTTGGTGACCGGATCTGTATAGGCATGCCATGCGAGCGAAAACAAATATTCACAGAAGCATTCTGCCTTGAGCCAGCCGGTCGAAATGTCGAATGTGATATGATCGTGCATTCGATCGTAATATTTATGCCTGAGAATAAATAGGGTGTTCCATGGATTCTCTCGAGATACACATGACGAGGACATGGATCTAAATACGTTCGATAGCATATCGCGATGCTATTGACAATCCTGTTCTCTCTATAAACAGAAGTGCTCCCTATCTACCGCCGCTTAAGGTGTACCACTGGGTATATGGAGTGGACCACCCGAAGCTACGTCTCCTCGGGGTCGTCCGGCGATATCATAGCCCAGTTCCCGCCTGGGAGGAAAGCGGCGGCCCAGGGAGAGTTGGCCACGCAGAACACCATCCCATGTCAACCACTACTCGACCGCTCTGATGTACCACTCTCACGCCTCTGTGTGCTGGTCCTCGTGCTTCCTGACGAGAATTGCTTCTCGCGGTGAATTGTCAATGGTGCTTCTCACTAAAGAACAGGATGAAAATGCCTCACGGTAAGTGCGAAACCCTCCGCCGAGTCACCCAAGGACTGTCGATCGGCCCATCGTCCTTTCGAAAAATCCACGAGTTGGATATCCGTTTCATTTCTCTTGCGATGTGGGGGTGCGATAGGTGTGTTGAACAAGAGCGCGATGTTTTCGGTGAACGAGGAGTACATGGTCAAGATTAGAATTACTCTCCAGGCATTGTCCATGCTTTTGTTACATCCTCACGTGACTAATATTACAATGACATCACCAAGCCTCAGCTTATCTAATAAGCGTAGTTACTAGCATAGATTCATTCATTCAAGCACGAGGTCCCTAGGTGCATCTCCGCCCTCTTCTTCCTCCTCCTCTTCACCGCCGGCAGATAGAACCCACTCGTGAGTTGGCACAGAGGCACCGGGAGGGGAACAGCGGCCCCACCAAGATGTGAATTAGCGCACCGCGATCGGCAAAGCGTGCCCTCTTCGAGTCGTCTCCCAGCGATACGGCGGCGTTCGTCTCGCGCGACCATATGGGGTAGGTAACCGGATACCAACCGATGCATGTGCGATCAACTCTGTGTTCCTGCAACAAGGACGCCAAAGACAATGCCAACTAGCGACCCCAGGATGAAAGCGACCGCCGTGATGGAATTCCGCGCCACGGGAAAGTATCCGCGGATGAGTGAGGACTGTGTGGTAAAGTACCGAACGACGCCTGTGGAGGTGAGGAAAAGGAAGGCTTGGTGAGAAGGTGTCCGTTCTATGCACTCTATGATGTACGTACCGAGAACGAGAATGAGGAGCCCGAATAAAATTATCGACGCACCGAGGGGCCTTGCAAACTTGATCAAGTCAGTCCCGCTGCTCGTCGGGCTCAGCGTAAATAGTTGAACCAACGCTGTATCATCCAAAGATGTCAACGAACAGAAATAGGAGCGCACAGCGAAACACGCACCGACACCCGCACTGGCGGTTGCGAGACTGGTACGCACGTAGGCGAGGTAGGTTCGCTCGGACGCCAGATGATCACGGGCAACGTTGCCCTTGTTTTCAAGTACGAGACTGAGCTTTAATGGTGCCATCACGTCTTTCGTGAGCTGGCCGATATCACGGTCGAGTTGCTGCTTTGGCGCGGACGGCGCAATTGGTCCGTGCGGTGCCCCAGAACGGGGCAAGGGTACTGTCGATGGATCGTGTAGAGATGAAATTCGGCTCAATGGCTCGAGATGAGGCATCTGCTCGGGGCTAGCACAGCGCTCGATACCGGGCATGTCGAAAGTCACGGTGGCAGCAGAGGGAAACCCAGGTGGTCGGAAATGGTTGGGCGCGCTGAAAATCGCAGACAAGATATATGTATCGTCCCTCCTCGGTTAAGCCAGCCGCGGGATCGGTTGTTTCAATTCGAATCACCAAATGACGGGAACAGTGTCAACCTAAATGGGACTGGTTATGTAAAGAAAAATAAAGCTCACTCTGTTCACGATCGGCGACGACCGCAGTGCGCACACACGGAAAAAGACCTCTCCTGTGAGCTTGCTCCAGGGTGTTTGAGTGGTCGTGAACTCATGTATATGAATTCCGATTTGTGGCCAACACCCGTTGACCGCTCCTCATTACCGCCACAGCGCCAAAACGCGCATACATTTGGGCTTGGCCGCCGGCATCCCTTCTTTTCCCGAATGACATGCAGCGTGGTTTTCGACGTGGCCGCTGTCTCGACCACGCAATTCCGAATTGGCAGCCAGGAACTTGCACACGCGCTCGGTCACAGGATTGCATTCGTCGCAACGTGCTGTCAGTGCAGAAAAACGACTCAGATCAACGAAATTCCGAATTCCTCGCATCGTAACCGAGCGTCTAGCTAGGTTTCGGCCGACTCCTCTCATACTTGTGCATACCTTCGTAGGTAAACCACAGCTTAAAGGCGCGTCGTGCAAAAATAAAAGTGCGGCTGTTGGATAACTGATCTCTGCCAAGATATGCCAGACAGGCGTATCAACAACTCAACTTCTATGACTCATTGTTTCTTGATTTAATTTTAAAGATAGGCGGAATCGGACTCTAGTCGGAACACATACACATGTTCAAGTAAGTATGTCTTATCGCATGGATCGGTAGATAGAACGAAGACACGAGGATCTTGCTGGCAACTTTTACTCACCCGAATTACCGGTGTCCACTCGTGCAAATATAATGATTACTCCGGGCATGGTGGTTCTTTTCGTCGAATTCCGTCGCCAGATCGCTTCGCGTGGCTCTTCACAGGGTGATACTAATCGTCGTCGAAGTACTTCTGACACCGCAACAGTGGTGGCCGGCGTCGACGTCGGCTGCCAGACCGAGCAGTGCATTGCCCATTATGATACATCATCGCGGGGTATCCTGGATGGTGGCTGCCCGTCGTCGTGCGTGGTTTCGGATAAGTCGTCCGAGTCGCCGTCATAGGGTGTGGTCAAGTAGAATCGGAGGGTCGGCGTCGGTCGGTGTTATGGGCCCCGCCGGCGCTTTGGGTCTAGGAAGGTGCTGGTTGTTACACATCAAGTTTCAACAGCCCTGGACCATTGAATTCTGAAACCCTTGGATGAATCGTCACCCTGTGAAACCTCCATTCTTCTGAAGCTCGGATGTTCTAACACATGTTGTGAACGCACCGTGTCCGGTCAGTTATGGGTCGTCGATAGAGGGCCTGGTGGATTCATTCGAATCGAACAGGCAGATGCCGTCTCCGCAAGGGTGCTGTGGGCGAAGGCGACAAGGCTGACTTGCCGATCGGAGCTCGGAATCTCGACCCAAAGGGATAATGTACAGGAAATCGTTTGGTCTCCGCCTAGTACTTTCAAAACTCGTTTTGGGCGTCTGGGCAGTGGGCACCCGTTGACCCTAACGGACGATCCCGAGCCAGAGAAGCTGTACGGCTCACCCCAGAAACCCACCCGTCCAAGTGCCCTTCCTTCTATTCGCGTTTCGAGGACGCCCGGGTGAAGGATGCACACTGGTCCATTCCGCATGTCACACCCAAGATGCCATCGACACGAGCCCAACTGAGAGTGCCTCGCCAATCGATGCCTCGAAATTATTAGATATCGTCGCGTGGTCGCGTCCCCGCAGTGGGCTTGCCTTTCTCTGCATGCCAGACAAGAGTCTTTCGGACGAGGTCGTCCACATCGCTGCAGGGATACTGTTGGCGGGTGACGAAGGCGTCGTCGGTATAACGTGGTCCATCAGTGACCGCGTCGCATCTCTCGTGGCCCAGGACATGTACGAGCGACTTTCCGGACCAACTTGGCGCGATGCCGGATCATCGGGAGGCTGTCAAGGCACCGTCGCACGTCTTCGAGCCCGCAACGTGTTCGTCGAGTGGTTTCTGCTCATCCATGTTAGACTTTTAGTCAAGAGTGTGGTATGATATTCAGGCGCAGCCGACGGGCACTATGCTTTTTTTTGGACTTTGACCGTATGTCTCGTCTTTGGCATGTATATATTCAAGCCATAAGCATTCTTCATGGGCTTGGGCTCGGGCTTGATCCTCAAGTCATTACCGTAGCGCTGTTCTTTGATATTTATGAAGCGTTCTCGTAAGTAATATTTCTCCAACAGTCGCATCCTCATCACACCAAGCCGTGGGTCGCAGCCGTGTTATGGAGTTTCTTGACGACGAGTGTATCACAGCCAACGTCAGCCATCGTCTCTGGTGACTCTAATGGCCCTGCATTTGAAGCTAGACTACGGGGTTGACTCGGCACGAATGAGCGCTGAGCCATGAATGTGCCCTCTGAGACACGTCGGATCAGATGTCGACTTCCACTCAACAGACTGGTCTTGTCGTCCAGATCAGTTCCCATGTGAAATTAAACGGAGGATGAACTAAATATTACGGCCCAAATTAAAAGACACTTCAACGAACGAAATTTCCCCGAGACTCTATTCTAGGCAACAGGGGTCCCCACACGTTTGCCACTCTGTCCATACTTTCCAGAAGGGTACTTTCCACCATCAGAGCGCCTTCCATGGTTCTTCTCAGGGCGATACTGACCGTCGTCATCGCCCGGAGGCGGATGGTACTGGCCATTATCGTAGCTCGAAGGGGGGCGGTACTGACCATCGTCGAACTTGGGGTCGGGGTGGTACTTTCCGTCGTCAGAGCGTCTCTCCTGGTTCTCCCCAGGGTGATACTGACCGTCATCGCCCGGAGGTGGATGGTACTGACCGTCATCGTAGCTCGAAGGGGGATGGTACTGGCCGTTGTCGTAGCTCGAAGGAGGGTGGTACTGACCATCGTCGAAACGCCTCTGATGACTCTTCCCAGGGTGATACTGACCGTCGTCGAACTTAGGGTCGGGGTGGTACTTTCCGTCGTCAGAGCGCCTCTTGTGGTTCTCCCCAGGGTGATACTGGCCGTCATCGCCCGGAGGCGGATGGTACTGACCGTCATCAAAGCTCGAAGAGGGATGGTACTGACCATCGTCGTAGCTCGAAGCGGGATGGTATTGACCGTCGTCGAACTTGGGGTCGGGGTGGTACTTTCCGTCGTCAGAGCGCTTCTCGTGGTTCTTCCCAGGGTGGTATTGACCGTTATCGTCGTCCAATGGTGGATGGTACTGGCCATTATCGTAGCTTGGGGCTGGATGATACTGACCATCATCGTAGCGCTTCTGACGGTTCTTCCCAGAATGATACCCCGCATCGTCATACCGTCGTCGCTTGACGCCTCCAACAACAACATCGGTAACTGTTGGTATCGCACCACCATCGGTGGTTGTAGCGGTGGCGGTTGTTGTGTCCGTGGCGGTCGCTGTATCCGTGGCGGTCGTCGTGCCCGTGGCGATCACTGTATCCATAGCAGTGGTGGTGCCCGCGGCGATCGCTATGTCTGCAGCGGTAGTCGTGGCCGTGCCAGTCGCTGTATCTGTAGCAGCGGTCGTGCCCGTGGCGGTCGCTGCATCCGCGGCAGTGGTTGTGCTCGTGGCAGTGGTTGTGTCTGTGGCAGTGGTCGTACCCGTCGCGGTCGCAATGGCTGTACCTGGGGCAGCAGCGGCCGCCATTGTGGTGGTTGTTAGGTCAATCGCAGTAATGGTGGATACAATTGTGGTGACGGTGGTAGTTATAGCTGTCGTGGGCGCGGTCGTAGTAGTTGGTGCAGTGCCCACGGCTGCGAGTGATCCCACAATCCCTGTCGCCGAACCTCCTGCGCCAGCTGTCGTCGTTCCCGTCGAGGCTGCAGACGTAGTGTCCGCGGCTGCGAGTAATCCCACGACCCCTGCCACAGAATCCCCTGCACCAGCCGTCGTCGTCGTCGCAGCAGTTGTTCCAGTCGCAGTCGCAGTCGTGGCGGTGGTGGACGAGCTGGGCGGGGCCGTGATTGAAAGCACTATGGTCGTGATACCAACATCGGCAGCTGAGGCCGGCATCTGGCTGGTGGTCTGAGGAGTGCCCTGGTCGCTATTATACGTCGTGCTAGACCTCCCGTCGTCGGCATCGGTAGAGCTGGAAGGGTCATCGGAGTTCGTCGGCGTTGCACTAGCACCCTGGGACTCTTCGGTGTATAGCCCATTGTTATACGTTGTCGTCGGGTATCCCGGGTGGTACTGTCCGTCATCATAGCGGGCCTTGTGGGCTCTGGTACGATGGAAGCGGCGGGCACGCCTGAAGGTCACCTCGCGCTACAGGGCTGCGTGAACAAAGAGACGATACGATAATGATTGGACCGACCTCCGCCATCGTGCCATTGGTGGCGGGACGTGCCGCGACGGCAAGGCAGAGAGCGAGGAGAAGGGCGAAGCGAGAATTGAGTTGGACCATGTAATAGTAATGTGGGTAATGAATGTGAGGATGGTAGCGATAGTGATGGATGGAGAGGGAAGATGGGGTGAGGGAACAACGCAGTGGGGGAGGCTAGATTATATACTGGCGAGTAAAGCGCGGGAGACCAATGGCGGATGACAGGGACGATGATGTCATAGGAATGTCGAAGGAATGCACCGAACGTGATCAGTTAGTTGGCGGGCCACAGGCGAGCTGAGGGTGGGGGATGCCAAATCCCAGTACGTTCCGCGGGATATAGACCTTTGGAATACAATTGAGCACGCGGAGCTCGAAGTGCACCACAGTTAGTAGCAATGAGATCCTCGGCTGCGCGCTTTGGTTTTGTAAATCTGGAATCATAAGTACAACTGAAGACACACAATCGACGATCATTTCCCGGAATTATTGGATAACCGGCCTTGTCCAGTCAATGTATCGGCATCGTCCTGACAGGCAGCTATTTCCTTTGTCCGGTCACAACTCAGTCCCTACTAGTTCGAGGCTCTTTCGTGGCCTTGCGTTGCGTCAGCAGTTAGCAGGTTTCTCATCGTACTGTAAAGATCTGTCCAGAGACCGCTTTCGACTCGAAAAGTGAATACCCAGTACGCGTGGTCCCCTTGAAGCGAACTGGTCCGAAGTTAAGGCTATAGAAAGCGACAAGATCGTCGAGCTAGGGCACATGCAATTTGTGTCATGATCTGTACGTCATCTAGAGAACGTCAAATGAGCATCGTTGTGTTTCTGGAGGTCGAACCCGAACTTAACTGAGCTGAAACTTTGAGGTTCTGTCGTCGTGAGATGATGACATCTTCCCCACAAGTAAAAGGAAGCCACAATATATGCGTGAACTGTCGGGTACCGAGGTTCATATTGCTGTATTAGAGAACACGATTCATCCATGGAGCCAGAATATTTGACAGTAATTTCCGCACCTAAAGTATTGCAGGATTTGCTGGCTATATTAAGCGTCTCTCGAGATAAGCTTTTACAATCAAGAAAATGTACTGACACGGACAGGACTAAGATATGGGGCAACAGTCTCGCAACGACCACCCAAGATCTGGTGCATGATTAGATGTAGCTTCTCGTGGTACCATTGAAATGGCCTTCTTACCTCTGATAAAACCAGGTATTCTACATCATGCCTATTTCGCGTTTCGTGCCCAAACTGGACGCTAACCCTCGATAAACGCTTTCGCTGGCTGAAGTGAAAACGCATTCGTAAGACACTGGAAAGACGCACTGTGATGAGTGTGGGCACTGTATCCTTTATACAACAAAACACGGCCTACCTTGACGTTCTCGATTTCCCCTCATCTTCTGGAGCGAACCGGATGCAAAAGTTCGTGTCAACGTCTGATTCTGCATTACGTAACCTGGACCACATGAGTGGCAACCAATATATGTACATGCCGGTGATAGAGGCCTCACCACACTCTCGGTCACGATCCATATTTCCGTTTCTCTGCATCGATACTAGCTTCGCGCCACTGTTTACCTTTGTATAGCACAAGTAATATCATCAGTTCCGCCAACACCATCAAGCCAGCCCACAAGGTATATAGACCTCCGTCGCCGATAGCATCCTGAACGACACATAAGTACGAAACGACGTGTCGGTGCAACACAGAGATCCCACCTGCAGCGGGACCGCAATTTCTGCAGCCACAAACGCGAATATACCACGGAAAGATCCGTTGGTAGCGACCGCGCTGGACGACCGACCAACGTTGGCATCAACGATGTACGCCAAAGTACTAGCATATATCCATCTAACCAACCGCAATAGTTCAGAGGAGGACAAGGGACAACGTGGGCACGACGTACATCGAAAAGAACCCAGACAAGAAGAGCATCACACAGATCGCTGAGATATGCACCTGCTCTTGGCAGACCCAAGCATACCCGATAACAACCGGCGGGAGCCACCACATCGCAAGCTTGGTGCTTTCTAATCTCATCTATGATACAACTGTTGGTATAATCGAATCAATGACAAGTGCACCTCGCTCACCTCTGGATAGCTGAACCCGCCATTTGCAGCTTTGAGCCGAGCAAGTGTGCTGTCAGACCACATTCCGCCCAAGATGCTGCCTAACATGCTTCCTAAAGGCAAGACAATTCCGGTTTGAGCATTGTCACTTGCCCAAGCTATTAGTGTACCGACCGATCCCATAAGCAAGTAGCACCAATCCAGTCGTCATGGCATCATAATCATAGTAGAGTGATAGTGTTCGTGCACAGGTGTATGCGATACTGAAGCTAAATGCGAACAGAAGTCCTGAAAAACAACCAAGTTAGAGTTGTCGAGCTCGACTCTGTAGCGCACTCACCTACCAGAAGGTATCAGAATACAGATATTATTTCTGTGGCTTAGGATTCGTAGAAGGGGAGGGAATGGATTAACATCTGCGATGGACACCTTGATTTCTTTGATAGCAAGTGCTGGGACGACCATAGGTTGCGCTTCCACGTCGCCTTTCAGTGTTTGCACCCCAGAAGTTCCATCCGCTGTTTTCTTCTCACTGAAGGGTCGTTCTCTTCCCACGGCATCTTTCTCTTGCGCGAGCTTGCGATCCTGTATGCGTCTCTTCCGGACGTTTTGGTACGTCAAGCTCCGTTCCTTCCTGAACGTATCCTTGAACAGAAAGAAGAACGCTGCAAGTATTACCCCTCCCAAAATAACCAGAAACCAAAAGATCGCACGCCAACTCAGACCCTGCGTGAGTCCACCACCCAGGATAGGCCCGATCGAAGGACCCAGGAGCGGTGCACAGTAGAAAACCCCCATCTTGGTCCCTCGTTGATGGGGTTCATAAATGTCTGCGAGTGTTGCAGCGCCGATGCTCATCACAGCGCTCGCGCTAGGCGAATATATTAGGAGATGGAAAGAGCAGAAAGGAAGAGCCTACCCGACAGCCTGAACTACTCGCATACCAATGACAAGACCTATGGTCTCTGAGATCGCCACGATGGCCGAGCCCACAATAAACAGCGTAACGGAAACTAAGTAGACGAGCTGACAATAACAAGTCAGTGCAGGCGTTACGGAGGCAGTATGAAAACGTGACTTACTTTCCTCCCTTTGATCTCACTGACCGCACTCCATACGAGAGGACAGTTGCCTTGGACGAGGATGGAAAGAGATAAGGTGAGACTAATTTCCGAAGCAGTTGCGTGCAACTCCTGTTCGATCTGGGAGTTTGCGGCTAGTGTTTAGTTCATTAGGCCCCCGGTGCTTCTACGAAATAAAAAACCACCCACGATTCTGGATGTTGGCACATAAACCTGCAATTATCGAAGCCCCTGAGATGATGAGCAAGATCGCATTCTTTGAAACGATCGGTTAATCGGCGTTAACGCATTCACTCGGACGGCCTGAATAAGAAACTGACCTTTCTTGTATTCGACCAAATTCGCGGATCGTCCTCCACAAGTGCATGTTCAATATCAAGCTGAATTGCACTCTCGGGAGACGTTGAAGAGGCGGGCGTCGCGCTAGAGGATACATCTTTGCCTGTGGAAGTGGTGTCGGAAGGGGTTAACGTTGTGGTTTGGATGTCGGAAACCTTGGTCATGATTCGTGAACGTCGTAAAACAGGAACAATCTTTGCGGTCCAAGAGCTGGGGGCATGCAACTCTTTAAAAGACATGCAGCCGAACATGATACGCCGTGGTCCGGCGTCACAAGCGGACCATGATGCCGCCGAGGTAGAGAGGGGAAAGAAGCTCCCACTTCAGCGCAAGGTAGCTCGGCCGCCGATCTCCGATCCAGCTCCCATCCAAGATACCCGAGGTCGTCATGCTTGACGACAGGTAGTTGGCACCAGCAGCTGGTTAGGTCGGCGTCAGCTAGTACCTGGGCTTGCAGGAAAGCCTATCACTTGCAAGTCAAAAAATTGAACAACCATGGGGAATCAACGGGAATCCCTCCTTCGGAGAGTCGGCTTGCGAGATAGTCCTGAGGTAAATTTAAACTTCCGCGCATGAAATATCTGCCAAATACCCGATATCTCTTGTGTTGCCTGCACCTGCTGACCGACGAATGTGTCCCGAATCCGGGCCAATGACATAACTCCTGCTGACAATGACCCTAAAACTGGCATCATGAACTGGCACCCTTGGGGTTGACCGTTATCAAGACCAGAAAAGCGTAGAATTCGGGACGGCTCGGAGATGGCGGTAACGTTCAGATCAACGCCCCGTGCGCTTCGAAAATGTGACAGATCGGCCCCGACGAAGATGTAATATTTTTTACTAAATCGCCTCGTTGAACTTGCATCGCGATAGCGGCAAATCCACGGAGAAAAACGGGCATGAAGCATGATCGGCCGACGCAGACAGGCTTGAATACAAATCTCATTATAGGCGTACTGTGACTCGGTTAGCAGCCGTCTGAATTGCATTGGCGAGAGCACGTACATAAATTATCAAGAGGCCGAGGCATGGACAGTCTTCTGCAGGAATGCCGCTAGCTGACATGTTTTCAGCCTCGTGGAGCAGGAAGCTCCTCGTAAACATAAAATCGAGGATAGTTGAAGAGAAAAATGCTTTCCGCTCGTACGAGAATGAAATTTTATCTGCCCAGGGAATGAGGCTACACCGAAGGTATGAAAATTTCCTCGACAAGCCAATTTGACTGGGTCGAGGTTCAGAATCATGAAAGCAAATCGATGTGGTTGTGCTGCATGCTCGGCATTCGCCGAGTGTGCATTACTAATACTAGTGTTCGTAGAGTCATTGGCTAATTCTACAACAGCTATCTTATCAGAGAAACTAGAGACTACTACAAGTGAGAAAGGTATGGAATTCGTCGTAAACGTGAGGGGTAGGTGGTAAAATGCTGACGAAATCCTAGCTGCGACCAACAGCCTACCGACTTTGCAGCGTGCAGCCACCGAAGGCACACGTGCGCAAAGCGGGAAAAGTCATGATGGCGCTGGTGGACGGCGCAGAAGGACCGACGCGTGCAGTCATGATGCATATTGTGCCGCTTCGCGCGGGCGCGACGCCCCTTCTTTGACTTCACTAACGGATTATCGACGTCAACGAACTCCATCAGGACTGTCGCAGATAGACCTACGGCGATGCTTTGGCGCACTCTTCCCCTCCTTCTCAGAATGTCCGCAGTCACGCGCCTCGGCCTCAGCGCTGAGGTTGAACAATCGACAAGCGTATGTATCGCAGTAAGAGCAGGGGATGTCGGCCAACGCATTGTATTTGCTGGTCAAATATTCCGCGGTAATTCCAAAAATACCCTTCACGAAGACAGCGCGGGATGCCTCAGGCCTCAGGGCGCGTCGGGTACTTCTCCGACGCGTGCTCAAACACGATGAGTACCTTCAACTTTGAATCCTGCTTCTCGCATAAGCTGGGAGAGCATTTGCGAGCGTAATGTCCTTGTCCGAGAGAATCAGGTTGTTGGTGGCGCGCTCGATGTTGGTGCGCATGATAGCACTGGCAACGGGGGGAACCTAGAGGCTGGTCTGAACGGGAAGGGGATGACGATCCACAGACGGGGTATATGTACTTGCCAAGACATATGCTTTGAGACCAAGAGTTGTAAGTTGTAACAGGCAACGCCGCCGCGTTGCGGGACATGCAGGATCGAACTCCCGTCCAGGTTGCTGCCAGTGTAAACTCCTGTCTACTCGCAAGTCAAGCACGCGTCGGACCGAGACTACACACACGCACCAGCTGCACCACGATACTTTCCAAGATGGCATGCGTGCCCGTCACATGACACGATCCCGGTTGAATTCACACAGCCACCATAAAAGGAGCCCCCTCTCCACCAACTACATATCATGGTGCAGACAAGGTCCGCTGCAAATCATTAAATCAAGTCAGGGCGAGTCCACAGCGACGACGGAGTGGTCAGAAAGGATACTTCCGTCGAACATCCCCCGGAAAATCGCGCCCCATCACAGGCAAAGAGACGCCGACGCGAAGGTGGCACAGCGGCTCCCAAGAAGCGGAGGAGAGGAAAACCAGGTGAAATATGCCAACTGAACCTCGACGTCTTGTTCCTTGTACGCGAAAGCTTCTTTTTGTTTTGTCCGCTTGCTGACGGACGCGACGCGACGGTGATAGATTGCTGCGTACATCCACCCCATAGACCTCCTCAACCTTGCACGCACATGCAAATCTCTTCGACAGCTCCTCATGGACAAATCCTCGGCGTTCGTTTGGAATACCGCTCGCCGTCAAGCCAATGGCCTTCCTGACTGTCCAGTCGACCTGACCGAACCAGAATATGCAAATCTTGTGTTCTGCGCCAGTTGCCACGTACGTACGGACCCTGCTGATAGTTTTACCTACTCTGAGATGTGGCATAGAACTGTGGAAAGTATGCGCCGACTGTTCTCTGGCGAATGCGTCGCAGGTATTGTCTGGATTGCAGGATCGCCCGGTAGGATTGCATGGATGTTTCAGCGTAAACTTCGAGTTCACAACAAATTAGGCTTTGCTCTCTGTCTTCGTGCCACGAGGTCATTCGCAGCAACAAGGTCCTGGCTACGGAACAAATCACAATAGAAGGCGGTACGTTGCCTGGTTATTTGAAACATCACGCTACTGGACCGCGTTGCAGAAACAACAATGTGGGCTGATAGGGAGCAAACGGAATCATTCATGCACGAGTATAAGCAGTCTTCCAACCAGGCGCAACTTTTAAATGACAGGATTGAACAACATCTCGCTATATGCATGGTTCGCTTCATGTTAAAACACATCTCCCTCGTCCGTCCCTCTGATTGGTTCGTAACAGCACGCCCGTCAATGCGAAAAATATCAGAGGGACAAAGCATCTGAACGCAAAGTCGATCTTAAAGCACGTCGGCGAGAACGAGAAAACAGGTTGGCCATTTTTCTTGGCAGTGATGATTTCTAAATCCACCTGGTACAGCATCTTCGAGCGTCTCAGGCAGCTCGGATATGAGCGTGAGGTTGCATATTGTCCCAATAGAATCGTGCAATCCTGCAAGGCACTCTTTGGGAAATCCAAACCGCTCACGGACAAAGGTTATTTTTCACTGAATGACATAACATCGACTTGGAGTTAACCCTCAACTTGATAGAATGGAAGCGGATTTGGCCCGAGTGGCTCGAGACCATGAACAGCTTGCGGTCCCAACGACTAGATAAGGTCGTTTACGCACGCCGTCGACGTTCATTTGCATCCGAATATGCCGACTACGTAACGCGCCCATCACCGAACACACCGACATTCGACCTTCTTCCACACGCGGCTGATGTCGCCTGTTTCCCCCCTTTTAGAAACATCATCAGGGCTCCCGAAGGAACTCAGATGGGTGATAAACCATTTGAATCTGCTCTTGCACAGTTACCCGAACTGGTTGGCGAGTGGAGGAAGAAGCTTGATGCAGAGGTTGCTGAGCTGGTCAAGATTCCTTCTCACTTGTCTTCAAAAAGCACTTTCGATGGTCGGGTTGTGTCACCAACGAGTACAACAAGTTCAGAATCATCCCCAGCAGCCACGGACAGGCTACGTCTGGCCTGTGCACTGTTCAGTGACGGTATCAGGGGCTCCTTCACTCATCCCGAGGTATTCTTCGGCTCCATGTGTTATTCCAGGTATCCGAGGCCTGATGGGCTCGACTCGGAGCGCACTGGGTCTATCCTGGACCGATACGGCATCAAATACATGACGGGAGCTCCATACGTGATCCATGCATGCGGGCTGGATCCAAATGTTGCCACGGCGGATGATATGGATCGGCGGAATGCTCGACTGCAGTGTTTGTCATGCATGGATTCGCGTGTCAGGCGTTGGAGAGATGCGGTGCGTCTTCCTCTTTGCTGCGTAGTATCCCCAGCGCTAGCATTTATGTTGAACGGTGAACGATAGGTGTGGCATGCTCATTCCTATCATCAAGGTTGGGCAGTGCATTTTGAACCACCACGCTGGGAGGCTGTCGGTGACGAGCACGTGACCGCCATCCAGGCCGCCGAACTGTCGTTCCAGAGGGAATTACCTCCAGATTTGTCGCGGTGCCTGATATGCCTGCCCCGTGTAGGGGATGTCATCCATCATCAAGATATCACATTTCACCTCAAGGATTTGTGAGTTATTGCATCGTTGCTCCCGCTTGTCCAGGCAGGCACTCATCATGGCAAATCCAATGTAGTCACAACATCAAAGCAGCCGATGTCCAACAAGGTGTACACTACGCGCCTTCTGGCACGAGGCACAAGATGTTTTCGTTGGTGTTTGAACACTGGGGGGATTCAAAGACGTTCAGGGGTTTCAGTGACGCTGGCTGGCTTTGGGGTCTCGCCTTTTTGGTTGCATGATAATATCGATAAATGACCACATCTCTTTCATTTCAGTAGTTTCCCATAGTAAGTACTGTAGTAACAAGTTTCGTGCATAATAGATAGTGTGAGCGCGTGCGCTCTCAGATCTCACCCTCCCATCCATCTCGCACCGCCCCGGCCCGCCGCCCCGCTTTCCACTCCGACTGCGGGGGCCAGCACACCCTCGTCTAGTAATCCGCCATCTCACCATCCCATTCGTCGCCTCTCGCCCACCCTCACCCCGCCACTGCATCGTTGCGCGAGTGCGCCCACGTGCCCGTCCCCCTTGCGCCGCCTCGCCCACCCTCGCCATGAAACACACCACAAAAGAAGATGGTATGTTACCTGGTTATTTGGAACACACATTACTGGACGTTGCAGAAGTAAAAACATGGGTTGACAGGCCTCCCAGTCAACCTTACCATCAGACCCTGAAAGATCAGTGAAGGCCTCAATATTGACTGGCATTGCTCCATTTCCGTCCTCGGCTATCCCATGTCGGGCAGCACGCCACCTCCCGACTTGCGCCTCTCAGTGTGCGCCCCGAGATCGTGGAACGGAAGGACATGCCGTTTACTAACGCATACGCGAGAGAGCAAGAATAGGGTCCACCGCGTATGTTCAAATCGAAGTATTGGTAGGGCAGTGGTGCAGATATGCAACCGACATACTTGGGATAGAGCTGGATGAGGGTGGGTGTGATGTCAGATAGAACCTCTGGCGGAGTCGTCGACGAAGGAGCGAGTGCGAAGAGCAGGATTGGGTTGGGTGAGGACAGTTCATGTTTTCTCTGGATGCTGAGCAGTGAGCGCACATCGAGCATTGTAAGTGACCACAGCGGGACTTTGCGACATTCGTGAATCGACGTCGACCTGTCTCCGTTGTGCAAGTTGGTCTCGCTGTCGGCCGTCCGCGTGCACACTAAGCTTGGCTGATCTCACCCCTCAGAACCAAGCTTGAAGATTCCTGTGACACTACATATCCGCCCCAGAGTAACATTCTATTGAAATCCTTGAACGCAGCCAGCGTCTTTCGTGCGCTGACCCTCCCTCGGTCCAGAAACTCGTTTCAACGAGCGGTGTTGGGCACAAATGACCATGTCCGAGTCAACTATCGCTCGCGGGGACTAATACTCAAGTGCTTCAAACCGTACCAAGGTCGATGCGCCGATGTACGTGGCCCTTCCCATTCTGTACCACACTGAACTCACGGCATGATGGCATCAGCTCGGACATGCTAACTTGTTGGTCTAAGCCTGCCAACCGTTTGCACCAGCATGCGCGAACGGTGGGACGTTTGATGGGGAGTACAAAAATGGACTGCTGCAGACAAAAAACACTACCTTGGATGCGACCACGAAAAGTGCTTGTCTAGCATTCCGCGTTAAACCCACCACATGGTTGGTACGTTTCGAGTCCTCATTCACGACCAAACGACAGGCGGTTCAAACATTCATGTTGTATGCAGTGAGACCACTTCGTAATTCACTTGCACGTCCGCCAGTGAGTAAGGTCCACTCCGCGTTTGCAGCTTCTCGACGGCCAATAAGAAGGAATTGGAGGAGGTGAAGGAATCGGGGGGGTGGGGGGGTGGAGGAGTCGGTGGGTGAGACGGGATAGGAGGAGGGGACGGGATATGTGGTGGGGTCACGAATCTCGTTCCTGAACTCCCCCTGGAAAGCTCAGCTCTGTCACTACCAAGATGTCAGTAAATAATGCACTGTTCGTTTGCCTATTTACTCACGGAGCAGGTGCGGCGGGAACGGACATGACTGGGGCGAAAGTAGTAGCTCCTACGAAAGCTACGCAGAGTACAGCACGGCAGCGCATCTTGCAAATGTTTAGAAAACGTTATCATAACTAACCTAACTAACATCTCCAACATGGCAGCGATGAACGTGCGTAGCTCAACGCTTGTCTCGCCGACGAACGTGTAAATCGGCCAGATGAAGCGAATGCATAGGTTGAATATCTGTGAAAAGGTTGAAGTTAGATAGGACAGGGTATGGGTCCGCGATCGTACCAAAGTAAAGTAGTACCACTAGGATAATGTCAGAGCCACTTAAAAAAACAGTCTACGAATAACTCGACGACCCATCCGACGCCTCACGCACTGTTCAACCCATACTTTTCACTCCAATCCTGGTACTTCTTCATCATGTCAGGTGTTATCTGCCTTCGAATCGACTTTGCAGCCTCTTCGAAAGCGAGTTGTGGTACCTGGCGAACATGATGAGAAGCTCCAACAATTATCAGAAAACGCTATGGGGTCTTACATGGGGCGCATGGATGTCTTTTTGCATCGTCAACAGCGCAGCTTCTTGACAGAGCGATGTAATTTCCGCTCCGCTACACCCATCCGTCTAGGTAATCTCCGTCAGAAAACATACGCGCGGGGCGTACTATACGAACCATGGCAGCGATTTTAGAGACATCGAACCCAGGTTCGACGCTCATCTTCTTAGTTCGAATGCGTAGGATCTCCTCCCTACCCGCTTGGTCCGGTGGGCCAATGAACAGGATACGATCGAGGCGACCAGGTCGCATCAGCGCAGAATCCTTGACGAAACGAAGCCTTGAGAAAGATCACGAATTACACTGCTTGGGAATCTCACGATGACATCGGGTCTGTTGGTGGCCGCAATGATGGTGACACCGACCAACTCTTGGACGCCATCCATCTCGTTTAACAAACTCGTAAGCACGCCCTCGTGGGGCGACACACCCCCGTCTTCCGAGTCGGATCGAGAGGTGCCGAGTGCGTCAATCTCGTCCTATCACAACGGGGCATGGGTAAACAATCATGCAGCGCATAGACAGAAATGCACAAACAAAAAATATAATGGATGGCGATGCTGCACGAGCTTTCCTAAATATCTCACGCACTGCTCTTTCGGATTCACCGACGTACTTGCTCAGGAGCTGGAGCAAACGTTAGATGTCGTACGAGGGTGCATTGATCACCTGCCTCGGGTCCTTTCACAGCCACAAAATTGATCTCGCTCTCTGTTGCGCAAGCACGTGCAAGGACTGTCTTACTGCATCCAGGTGGTCCGTAGAGGAGAAGGCCCTTGGGTGGTCGCACGCCCAGTCTCTCGAAAGCCTCAGGATGAAGTAAAGGCCACTCAACAGCTTCACGCAGTTTCTGTATAGCGACCGCTTGACCGCCGACCTCAGAGTACCTAACGGGTGGTGTATCCAGGAAGACAGATCGCATGGCAGACGGACGGACGCCCGGCAAGGCATCGGAGAGGTCTGCAATGGTGAGATTCAGAGTAGGAGAGGTCCCTGATTCGCTCAAACCCAACGATGTATTTGCATTCACCCATCGTTTAATTGCAAGTGTACCGGCTTCGCGAACGACCGCACTCAAGTCAGCTCCGACATAACCATGTGCACGACCCGCGAGAGCACGGAGGTCGGCGTGTGATATGAAATGAGGGGTTTTGGCAAGTAGAACCTGCAGGATTGATAAACGTGCTTCGGCGTCCGGTACACCTGATCAGAAGCGAATGTGGCAAAAATCAATTTCAGTGTCCATATGGTGCTAAGAATTTGTCTCGTGCTTACCTATCTCGAACTCCCTATCGAATCTCCCGGGCCGCCGAAGTGCCGGGTCGATTGCATTTGGCCGGTTCGTCGTTCCGATAACCACAACCCTTTCAATAGTGCCACTCGTGGCTTCGTCTTCCATCCCGTCCATTATTGTCAGTAGGGTTGCGACCACTCGTTTTTCAACCTCTCCACCGGCGCCATCCTCACGTCGTGGGACTAGTGCATCGATCTCATCCAAAACGACGATACATGGGCTTTTGGCACGCGCATTTCGAAAGACCTCGCGGAGTCGCGCTTCAGTCTCTCCATGGTATGCCGACGATAGCTCGGGTCCATTGATGATAATGACAGAAGATCTCGTAGATGCAGCGATGGCGCGTGCCAGATGCGTCTTGCCTGTTCCTGGGAGACCATGCAGCAAGATTCCCCGCGTTGGCTTTAAGCCTAGATAATCACAAAGGGTAAGCTAAATTACGAGTATTTCCCCGGTGTGACTCACCAAAACGCGCAAATAGTTCTGGCTGTGTAAGAGGAATCTCGATTAAATCGCGTATCTCCGCAATCGTTTTGTCAAGCCCTCCGACTGTGGCGTAAGCATCAGATGACGATGTTTTCTCAAAGGTCTCAATATCTGGCTGCAGAGGCACGCATGCGTAAGCTTAGTATTCAGGATTCCAAGTTCGGAGAGCCCCATGACAGCCTACCTTGTGAGGATAGTCGGCCTTATGATCGGTGTGTTTTCCCAGGATGCAGACAGATGTATCCCATCCCGTTGTCCACAATAGAGGTTGGGAATGCAAGGACAGCGATTTGACTTCTTCGGTGATGGAGTTGACAGAATCACCTGTCCCGGGTGGACGCACTGAGATGGAATCGATGAAGAATCTACGAGGTCGGCCTTCATATAAAACTTCCACGATCTGCGAAGGGGTGATAAATTTTAGTCCAACTGGATTGAAATGATTTAGCATGCAAGCCACAACGCGGTAGTGGATGCAGCACCTACCAAGATGTTCGCGTAGCAAAATTGCGAGCCAATCTCTGCGTTTCCCGGAGTCAGGACTGTCGACCTGAGCGCTCCCAATCGGCCCTTTGGAAATTTCCCGCAGGCGGATGTATCCAGCTTCCTGGGCATCGCGCAATGAAGGAAGGAACGAGTGGTTTTTATTGGTGGTTTTTCCATGCAAGGGAATTATTTGCACCTGGCTACCTTCCTCAAGGCGTGCGGTTAGCAACAACGAAGGAGATAACAAGATAGCTGGAGGAAAGAAGGGCCAAATGACCATGGGATCGAGTTTAGAATACGACATGAGCATCACACGATGTGGTACTTGCCATTCTGTGAAACGTCTGTACACGGCCACAAGACTCCAACCGCGAAGTCCTGTCATGGGGTGAAATCAGTCTTTCGGAAATACTATGGAGGTAGTGGCAATGTATCTCCAGCCAAGCCCAAAGCTTCTTACCTTTTTTGCATTGCCGTTATCTACCCGCGATACGGCAATCACGTCGCCAGAACACAACTTCAAGGTTTTCAAGCTGTCTGGATGGATGATAACGCGCTTCGCGCTACGTGATTCTCCCTCGGCAGCCTCTGGTAGGGAAACGGTAAATCTCGGGACAGACATTTGCCTCGCCGATGTTATCGAAGGCTGTGCTTGTACGTGCGTCGAATGCGCTGTAATATTTTCTGCCAGTGGGGTTTCTGAAACTTTCCTAGCGAGTCACTCAAGCGCTGAGGCTGAACTTTGTGGAACCTACCAAATCTTGTCAAGAAAGATATGTATCTCCGCCTGTCAAATGACAATAAATAGGGCAGTGGAGCAGCTTGGGATGTGATCGCAATGAACGTGGATATGTGTATGATCGATTGATCTAGTCCGCCGCATGATGCTGAGAACTTGGATGAAGCGCCACACGGCATTTGCCATGCCCCACCCCGGAAACGACCGTCGAGCAAGACTTCCTAGGAGACGCTGTCGCATTGGAAGCTGTCGATAGCGCTGACAAGGTATCTCTTATCATCGTATAAACTTGCGGAGGTACATTATCATCCGGTGGCCTGCATTGGCGTTCTGGTGATATCGATATCGTTGATGAAGCTCAAGGCCAATATCCGCCAGTGTCAGCCAGCCACCGCCACGGTCAAGTACATTGCAAAGAGCCCGTCAAAATCCCCTTTGTACACCCGTCAGGTCGGTCTCATATGTACATCCCGAGTAAACCCAGTACGACTGCGTGCGAAGCCAACTCGTGCCTTCGCCACCAACCAATAGCCGTTCTGCGCGGAAACACAGTAACAATGCACCTCGAGCTTGTTTTAATCGGATCTTTGCGCCCTCAGATTTGACAGGGATATTGCAGCACGCACCATTCCACCACCAACCCCGTTATTAAACAGCGTGTCTTCCTCGTGTCTCTTTCGGAGCAACCTGGGGAACCTGTGGCTCACAACTTCCACAACACGCACAAATGAAACTCGCCAAGTACCCGGATCTCTTCAAAGTTTAAATCCGTCAAGCGAATATGGACTCACGGCACACATGCTTCACCTTTCCCCACAACTTTCGATTCCGCTCCGAATCATGGCCTGCGTGGTCGGAGCTTCAGCGTAATGTTCCAGACTTGATTCGACGTCTTCTGTGATTGTCGACTTGACGACAGCGCCGGTCCCTATACCTGGAACTTGTTTCACACAGCACTCGCGCTAGAAGTTCAATCGATGTTGACTAGTGTTGACCGCACGAACCCGAAGGCACGCATCGGTACACTGCCATCGATATCACTATGGTAGATTGCGCATTCTGTGGCACCTCGTCCCTTCTAACGGTACGCGTTTTCGTGGCAGCCTAACCCAGCCTACCCCTTGTGCCATGTAGGTTCGGTCAGGTACGCGCGCACTATACTTGACACATCACAAGTCACGAGGCGCTTGGGCTGCGGGCGCAATCACGATGCTAGATTGGCAGTCACATACTAAACGTTATATTCCCCACAATGGGCTAATGAGCATGCATGGCCAGGATCCGCAATTGACTGGCAAATAGTCACTTGGAGTGCGTAGTCTGAAAAAGGCGGGTAAACGACGCGCCCGGTGACTAACAGTAGGGCCCCAAAGCCAGATACGGCTCGCGCACGTCCTGTACTTGGTCACCCACAGCTGCCCTTCAGGCTTCATCGATTCATCAGCATCTGTCACACCGATATCGTAAGGACCTGGTCTACGCTCCTCTTATACTTTCTGTGGGTAGCAAGCGCACCGTGAGAGAGAGGAGGGCCTCAAAGACATCGAATACAGCAATTCATCTCGGCAAGTTGTCCTTACAATGGGCATGGTAGCATTAAAACTTGAAAGGACTTACGCTACCGTGCTGAGAAAACACCCGACCTGGCGCAATCAAGTGTACCCTTACGGATCATGGCGAGCCTGTAGCACAAAGTTGGTCCGTATTTTCGAGGGCACCATGGAGTCAATTCAGTTTGACACTGGCGCGAGCAAGCTCCCAATTGGGGATAAGGAGCCGATGGAGCCGATATACGATGACGCGCCGGTCCTAGTACTAGATCAGGGCTCCGGAGCCTACTACTATCTTTGTTCCGAATGGTCAGGGAAGCTGCTTATAGTCAAGACGTGCCAGATCAATTCGTAACTTGTAGGGCGCCCTTCTGATAAAGAGATCAGATTCGCCACATGACAAACACCCTTTTATGAAGGACTAGGAAGAGCAACGTGGACCCTTTGCAGCCGATAACTTGCAGGTACCAAGGAATACTGGGGTGTGGGACCCTTTGATCGCATGCCTAGGAAGCTCACTAGGACGAATATGGACGACTACGTATTGGTTTCGACACGCTCATTGGCTTTCCGGTGCTCGAAACCTATAAAGCCGAGGCTGAACACACCGTCCCCACAACTTTATTCCCTTCCACACGGTCCTCCGCTTTGTCCCGTGTCCTCCCCACGTCAACCATGTGCAGACAAATAGCGTGAGGACCATGGTCGTCCCCACTAAGTGCCAGTTGGAACTAAGATCCAATTCACAGAGAAGGAACCCGTTGGCTAAGATGTGGTGTACGGTGGTGATCCGTATCGTTCTCCAGGCAGGGTGCTAAACGCAGGCGTAGCACTTTCAACGACATCTTGTCGTCGCGATCATGGATTGTGACTCGACGCGATGTGAGCGCAGCTACCGGCATTCTCCCCACTGTAAACACCCAAACTGTATCAAAGTGGGTATCTACCAGATGTTTGTGGAAAACGGTGCCTGACGATGATGGCGGTGACACCAGAACTTTGGCGCCGAGATACAGCGATCCATAGACGACGTCAACGAGTTCTGTTTCCAATGCCGGATGGCGATGAGCCGGCGGCGCTCATAATCCCCTCATCGTTTTCAGTCGCAATCAGATTAGCATGATTGCACCATACCTGTATCATTAGTGACATATTAGGAGCTATGCGCTCGTTCTGATACGCCCAGGGGTGTTGAGCAGCAAGAGATCCGGCTCCCCCACAGGGCTATGTCCGGGGATCTATAACAAACCGAGGTCTCATGATGTTACACCAACCTCCACACTGCGCCGCCTGAATTAGAACGCATCCCAATCTCAGGCCAATAATTCTCAACGAGACACATCCGAATTTGAGTAGAGCAAGGCCTCAGTGGGATGTCAGCTCGGATACAGAGTTTGATCGGCCATCGCTCTCAGTAACACCCATACTTACGCGGGAAGAATGCGTGTCCCCAGACAAGGTAACAAGCTCCCATTTACCCAGCTCACCCCAAGCCAGACGATGCGCATGCGCATGTTCAGGTATAAAACATGCAGGCCGTCTATTTGCGGTCGGTACAATGAATTAAACTGGTTGATAAACGTTGCTGCCGAGACTAGCAAGCTCCTCGGACACACTTAGTGCGGGTGGTTCTTGTGGTACTCTGCCAATGTGTGAGGATAGCCGCGGATCAGCATAATAGGCTACTTACTCAAGTGCACTAGATGGAGGGGTGTTTGCTCAGAAATAGTTCCGAGAGTACAGGTGTTAAAACGTACTGTTATAGTCAATGGTGTAACCAACACCAAAGAAGAAGAGAATTGTGAGACCCAGACGGTTCAGGGCCTTCTTCTCGGGGTCAAACGCTGCTGGTGGTGCACGGCCTTTTGGGAGCTTGGAGTAGAAGTTCACCAAGGGTGCGAGACCCTCTCCCGAACCTGCAGACTGGAATAAAAAATTAGTAGGGATGCAAATGCCCAGTAGTAAATACAAACGAGGTGAGAAGGGGTGGCAATTTTGGGAGGAATGAGACCCGTGAACTGGCGGCGAACGAGTGTAGGTAACATCTTGAATAGTCGGCAGGTAGAACGACGGAATGAGTCGGGACAGTCGGCGACTGTTTGTTGTTATCCCACGGTCACGCGCTCGCTTTCTGTGGGACCCACCTGGACAAACTGGATTAGCGCTTATGTCTGGTCAAAGCGGAACAATAGCTAGTTTTGACCACAAGAAAGGACTAGAAAGCCGGTCTGTCGCGAATAGACTTGCTTTCAACCCTATCTGACCCGCGGTCATGATTCCAACATCCACCGCCCATGTCCTCGCCGCGCTCTTCGTGGCTTCCTATGTCGGTTCGATATATATCTCCAAGGATGCACGACTCTCCTTTTCCAAGACCAAAGCATACCTTGACTATGGATTCGCGAGGCCCAAGTTGCAGAACGAGCGTTGGAGGGATGACCCAGATGTAATCCGAGCGCGTCTCGTTGCTGTCAGCGGCGCGACTCTCATTTGTTGCGCAATCGTGTTCGTCTTGATGTCGGCAGAGAGGTCGAGTAATGTATGTTTTTCAGTCTTGGCTCTGACCCGGTCAAGCTAACGATACCAGTCTTGGACTGCGCTGCACATGACCGTCAAATACCTCGGTTGCACCTCCACCAGCATTCTTCCACATCTCATAACCCCTCTGCTCTTTCTCGGACCACTCTATGGACAGTTTGTGCGTGGGACACTGCCTGGCCAGTGTAATTGGTCTTTTCAGGAAGATGTCCTCTCCTTTCTCTTTTCCGTCACGGGTATACGGAACTATTTAGTCGTGGGTGGTCGAATGTTAT
>JBBPKY010000205.1:0-34126 GCA_038089495.1 Xerocomellus dryophilus
GGCCTCCACGATGGCTGATCCTACCAAAGCAGAGTCAGAAAAAGTATTCAAGGTCCTCAGAGCACAGAAAGGAAACAAGGTTGGACAATTTCCAGTTTCAGATTCACACCTTCATGCAATGCATCGATAGACATGCTTCGACTGTCAAGCCCGGAATCCGACTTGGTCAAGCGTCACTTTTGGTGTTTATATATGCCTGGACTGCTCTAGCGTACATCGGAATATGGGCGTGCATATCAGCTTTGTGCGGTGGGTACAATATCTTGATATCCAGATGTCCTCAAACCTCCGGAGTGCACAGCTCGACGAATCTAGACAGCTGGCAACTGGGCCAACTACGAACTATGAAAGTCGGTGGAAATACATCCGCAACAGAATTCTTCACCCGTTATGGCGGCTCCTCGCTCTTGAGAGACTCTGACCCAAAGAAAAAGTATTCGAGCAGACCGGCGGAGCTCTACAAGGAGGAACTCGCCAAGCGCGTCAAGGAAGACGCTATCAAGTATGTACTACTGAGCCCTGCACATTTAAAGGCGCTCATTCTGGTCGCTAGATTCCCTGCGCGGGTGGTTGTGGAAGGAATGGACTCGCCCCAACCAACCGATTCTACCGAGAAGGCGGAAGATGACTTCTTTTCTTCCTGGGACAAACCCGCCCCAGCTAAACCCACGTCTTCCACCACCGCCACCACCGCCTCGGCCCCGCCTGCAGTCGGTCGCCCTGCTTCCCGAATGGTAACATCAAGCTCCTTACGTTCTACTTCTTCCACCGCCGTCAATAGCTCAGCGAAACTGGGTGCTTCGCGTTTGAACTCTTCCGGGCCGGCTGCTACTACCTCTACTAACGCTTCCGCCGCTGCGAAGAAGGCTAAACTCGGAGGCCTTGGAGCGAAGAAGGCTGTCGCACCGATTGATTTCGCCGAGGCGGAACGGAAAGCTGCCGAGGAAGCCGAACGCATCAAGCAACTCGGATACGATCGGCAGCGCGAAGAGGAAGAAGAACGTGCCAAACAACAGGCAGAGCAGGCCACTCAAGAGGATGCGAAAGCCAAAGCTGCCAACAATAGCCCAGCGATGACCACGATACCCGGCAGAGTGGACGTTCAGAAAGGAAATAGTCAGGACCTTGAGAGGCTGGGAATGGGTTTCCGCAAATTAGGCTTTGGTGGCGTTCCCACTGCGTCACCGACAGCTTCTGGCGCGCGATCTACGTGCGTATGCAAACATTTCATTTTTGAGTCCTCGGCTGACAATATTTGTTATTCGTAGCCCACCAGCTGATGATGCACCCACAACGGCACGGGAAAAGTTTGCATCTCATAAGGCCATATCTTCGGATATGTTTTTTGGGCGGAACGATTACGACGCTACTTTCCTTGCCGAGTCGAAACAACGGCTATCCAACTTCCAAGGGGCAACCTCAATCTCATCGAATCAATACTTTGGCCGCGAAGAGGAGGATGAACTCGAGCGTGGCGGGCCTGAGGGAGGGCTTTTGGGTGACGGTAACCTTGGGAATCTAGAGGTTGCCGCGAAAGATGCTATTGCCCGACTGATGGCTAATCCCGATGTTCAAAACATGGGTGAGAGTATCCGAACGGGCGCTTTGAAGGTATGCCCGCTACCCTTCCGGTGTTTGAATTTCCATTGACGTGATCTACATAGCTTTCTGACTATTTGGCTCAAATGTCTCAACAACACTGAGTCTGCAGTCGAGCACACTGGATGCCGCTATACGATCTTGCATTGGAGACTTGATAGTGATGTGTTCATTTTAGTATTGTTTAATCTGTGGATCAAATAACGTTTATGCGAAGGGCCTAGATGCCTAACTTTCATGATCGATTCGATTGCACATTCTCTTCGGCTGAGAGACAGAACCTAGTAGTAGGAGTACAAGCACTCCCAAGTCTATATACCTTAGACTGCACTCCGTAGACCGCCGCCAAAGCAACATGGCAAACGGCGTGACCGGCCCCGGTTGCTCCAACAAAGTTGAGTTCCAGACTTGAGACAAGCATACAGCTGTTGCGCCTACCCGCGACGTAAAGACCATGATCGTCCAGAGAGGCGGGGCCAAGATCACTACGTCGCAACGACGATCTCTGAAGCGCTTCACAGACTCGGGAAAGTGAGTCCGGCCCAAAGAGAGCAATCAGGAGTCAAATCCATCTTCTGACCTGGTCATCACCCACTGGGACTTTGAACACTCTGCCTCAGGGCTTGAAAGTGACCAGTGCCACGCTATCGGGCTGTAGGTAGATCGGCGCAAGGGTGGACATGTTCGTGGAAGGACTAAAGGGTTACATATATTGGCGGAGGACGCCGTGTTCTCCACTGACTAGTCGACTTTTGGATACTGAACATAGCCCCATGGCCGTTCCTCGTGACATCCTCAAGTTCATGATCCTAGCGGCAAGTGCCGCAATTATTTAATAGGCCCACTCACCTTCGAGCGGCGAACTCGTTATCTAAACATTCGACCTACAGCTGAATGACGACAAACCACATGCGGGTCTCATTTACTCGCCCATCAGATCACCTGGTGGAGGTATGCATGCAACCATCAAGGCCATGATCCGCTGCGGTGCGTGGAGAACACCACAATGACCCATCGGTCCACGTGTGCATGGCCCAGTACTCGCACTCACTGGCGCTGGGGAGCACGTTTCTGCAATGCTTTATTCATACCGTCTTATCACGCTACCTATGGTTTGCGGTGATTCTACGCTGAATAACTACTTAACTCGCCCAGGCGGTGTGCTTCATTCTGCATCATGTTGACCCCGAACCAAGCGACATTCGAAACTACCGCTCTGCTCGGAGACTCTCGACCAACTAGCCGGTCGAGTAGCCTAACGAGGAAGCTCAGGTTTTCACCAGAAACACTCCTTATTCCAGTCGTGCTCGCCACAAGCCTGGCGGCCGGGATACCGTCAACTACCTTCATTGAACTTCTACGGAAGGCTATCTGCAGGCTCTGGAATATATCACACGGTGATCCATCCGCTCTCCAAGCAGGTGGCCCCGGTCCTCCAGAAAACTGCGATGCACCTGAGATCGCGCAGTATTTTGCGACCATTCTTGCAGCACTCGGTGTGACTGGAGGCATTATATGTGAGTTTATATTGCTTTCTACTGCTGCGGTAGCTCATATACATTCCAGCGATTACTGCGTGTGGCATATTAAGCCGTTTTTCATCGCAGTATGGGAGGAAACCAGCCTTCTCACTCGTACTTATCGGTCGGATCATTGGGAGTTGCATGATACCCGGGTCACAGCTCGTGCCATATTGGCTCACCGGCTGGGTCTTACTCGCGGGCATGTTGTTGGAAATGTTCTCCGGCTCTCTTTCCTATCTTGTTAACATGTACATTGTTGACGAATGCGCTCCGGACGATCGGTATATTTTCAAAGGCCCGTCCTCCTTGATGAGTCTAATCCCACTTTGAAGAACTACTGCGCTGAGCAAGATAGCAGGTTGGTCTGGGCTAGGTCTGGATCTCCCTTGCAGATTTTGCGCCTTTTCTCAGATCGTCTCCTACAGGCGTTTGCATATCATTTGCTCTAGGAGGATCTATTACAACGAAAACAGGCAACCCACTAATCGTGTTCTACATGGCATCCGCGATATATGTTGCCACATTCATATACGTTGTCTCTGTCCTGCCCGAATCTTTCCCGGAGGAAAAAAGGAACGCACTGTCTCTCATGCGTCCGGAACACTCTATCGATAGCCCCCCCGCAACCACTCGCTCGGCACCCTTACTCATTTTCGAGCCATTGAAGATGCTCATACCGACTCGCAAATCGGACGGGACTCGCAACTGGCGACTCGCTTGGTGTGCAACACACATCTTTATATTCACGACCGCTAGTGCTTACACCTCGGCCGCCTGGATGGTGATTGCCACATCAAAATACCACCTCACCCCTGCTGATGTGAGTATTAATATCGAGCTGTTCCGGTTCAAACTGATCTCGTGTTCGCTTTAGACTGGTCTTTTCCTCACTGTCACCGCTGTCAGCAGCACGATCGTCTTGGCGGTGATCGTCCCGCAGCTCGTTCGCTTTTTGCGTCCGTACTACCGCCGAGAAATAATACGCTCCCTCCTCGTGGAGGAAGACATAATTAACGAAGAACAAGAATCGGAGACTTCAGATCATTTGCATGTACACCTGGCTTTTGTGTCATGCGTCATCTCGGCAATCATCTTCTTGTTTGTAGCCGTATCCACGACAAATCAAGCGTTGATATTCTGTAAGAGCCCTATAACGATCCCTTTGTTCGTCCCCTCACTGATGTAACACAGGCGGCATTTGCATTGGATTTATCTCCATCCATGGTCCTACGATCCGTAGCCTAGTGGCTGGATCGATTGACCCACTAAAGCAAGGTCAGATTTTGATATCACCCGCGCATAATGGACGCTAAAGTCACACCCCTTAGGAGAGGCGTTGGCAGCTATCGAGATGGTCTCTAGTGCAGGCGGTGTACTCTCACCGATCATCATGGGTAGCATTTTTACTGCGACGGTCGGGACGACACCTCTGCTCTTGTTTTATGTCCACCTGGTGAGGATGCCAAACATTCGAACCTGGTAAGCTCCTCGCTGATCACTTGCGCACGTATAGGTCGTTGTCTTGGTCAGCGGTGCGCTACTATTCCTCATCAGGGATGCGGATAGATATCAGAAACCACATGAAGAGTCACGTGGCAGCGATGATCGTCGACCGACATAGTGAACGTTTATTATATCGCACTGACTACAGTGCACGTTTCCTATATCGTACGTGAACGGTGCAGAGGCAGAGCGGCATATCATCTACAAGGATAGGCGTTCGCACGATTCGCTCGGCTGGACCGAGATCATCATGTATGCCGTTGCATAAAACCCTCCACGTACTGTAGACAAACTGTATTTCCCCCTGCGCTTCCGCTCGGCTACTGCCTCTGTCCATTCTGTATGTACTACTAGTATTACTTCGGGCTTCGCCTTTGCACTTGCGAGGATACTATCAACCGGACTCGGAGGCACACCATCTCAGGGGAACACGAACAAATGAGTCAACCGTCGTCACGCATCGCTGACTTGGAGAACTTCAGGAGTAGTAAGCTGGCGCAAATAAGACGATAGACGCGGAAACGGGCAGGCAGTGTGATACACCAACCGAGTACATGCCAAATCCTGTTACTATCGTCGCGTTCAAGTTGTACATACATGGCTCAGCGCTCGGCGCTCAACTTCTTACTTGGCAGATCCCTCATATGACTCTGACACCTTTCAAGTTCCTCAACGTGCTGCCAAGATTAGAAGATGTGTCAGCTTCAAGTTGCGGGCGCTCATGTCGCCATTGAAATTTCAACGCTCACACGGGCCATAAGATCAAGCCTTCATTTTCCCGTTGATGAGGTCGGCCGACGTGACAGGGACAGCAAGATCAGAAAGCTTATCGACCTTTAAGTTGCGCGGTAGTTCAATTTCCAGCCCCAGGGAGGTTGAGTTCGGGGTAAGTTGCATCAAACGAACTTACCGGGTCCGAAGTGATTGTATGCTTGGTCCGAAGTGAAGCCCACTGTGCCTTCCCATTGCTCAATTCCGGAAGCGGGTCCAAATTCCCCTCTTTCGCCGCAGGCTTAAAGGGATACCACATTCCCTTGTCCAGCGCAGAGGGTAAAGTGGAGCTCTGGTCAAAGGTCGCTACATAGGTAACTTGAACGCTGGTTTGGCCAGATACCAGCACGAGGCAAATGCGTCTGACTGGTTTCCCCTGCTTGATCCTGTTGCTCGACGAAGCATCAAGTCCTACTGATCCCTCTCTAGCGCTATTTCGACTCACTTGGTCGTCGTGGTACTTTTCGACTTCAAATCAGCAACGTCCGCCATGTTGACGACGACATCCGCGTAGATAAGATCGCCAACCTTGAGATCTTTGAGTTTGGTGGAGACTTTGCTCATCGTTAGGCAGTTGCAAGTGGGAGGAGAATCGTGAGTCAATGGTCCTTATCTTTTACCGCCGAATACCCTGCTTATTGCTACCTAGTGATAGTATCCGACAAACATTAGATCTTGCTTGAGATTTCAAGCACTACGGGCGCAGCACACCTGAAACAAGGTCGGATTTGGGACACAAGAGTGTCCGTGATAAACTGCTGAGCAGATTTAGCCCATGTGTTTCACGAATGAAAACAATAGACAGATCCATGAACACAGGCGCAACGTGTGTCCGAGTTTGCTCTGACCCTTTTGTTCATTCATTTTTGGATGTCGCTGCCCCAGCCGCTGTACGAAGGGGTATTTGGCGGACCATCTCGCCCTAGAAACAGACGCGTTCATACAAAGGTAACTTCTTTTTGGCCACGATTGACAGGTTGGTCAATTCAGGCACGATACGTTCACGAATCTGTGTCTAATATTTTTGTGCACCAAATTCTACCATGTTTCAGGTCTGTACCCGCGACGTCGCACCCGGGAGAGTGTCCAATGAAGCCTCTACCCACTGCAAGACAAAAACTTGGGATGGAGTGTCCGTTTTCCGAGCGATCAAGTTGATCATCCCCTCCGACGGTCGGAACCACAGTATGTACACACATATTTCTACACGGATGTAAAAGTTGATACTTTCAATTGATGAAAGAGGCATATTTTCCCGTACTCAAGCACATAAAAGATTGTATATTACTTCGAGGGACTTGTCATACAGCGGGTATAATTGCAAGATTTGTTTAGTTTTGGCGAAACGTGTAAACAATCGCCGGATGACGAACATGAAATTTTAAGCGTACCAACTTCCAAGGTTCCACCTCAGCGTCTTATGGGCTCGGAAGTCCGGGGGCGTACCCGTTCTGTGGGGTCAAATCGCCGAGATATTGACGGCTGATTATTGGACTAGCTTCGGGCATCCCCAGACATCTGAATCACGCTGTCGTGTACACTTAGAATAACTACAGTTCGGGAAACTACTAGAAGCAAAGCAATTCTGGGTATTTTCTATGCTTTGACCAAGAACATGGATCGCTGAACCCGACGCGGCTCAATCTTCTTCCACTTCTCCAATCACCGGGGTAATGTTATCGAGTTCGGCCTCCTGCTCTGCGGGTAGGCTTAAATCTTTATCTCGCTCCCCGTGGCGATCCCAAACGTCAATGTCCCAGCCGAAGTAGCTGTCCTCACCAAGATCATTGTCACTATTATTGTCCTCATCCTCGTCATCCTCATCAGGGATTGAGACCGTGGGTTCCTCTAGAGTCAGGTTGGTAACATGGGGGTAGCAAGGTGTCCAGTCAAGCGGTCCATTGCTGGGGGAATAGCCCATTCTGTTAGCAAGATCCACAAACGAGGCCCTGAGTGCCTCATAGTCAGGAACCTGGTTGTATGTCAAGGAGCGGCTATAAGTAAGCAGCTCGCCGAACTCGCGGGGAAAGTCAGCAGATAAAATTGGGCCAGAGCACGCCGATTTTAAGATCCGGATGACCTCCTGTGAACGCAACTGAGACTCCAGGCGCGGGCGAGGTTTCCAAGGCAAGTTTCCGCGGAGAAGGGAGAGGGCGATGAAGGCCAGGGACTCGAGGTCATCGCGCGGGGAAAGATCTACGACGTTGTAAATAGAATAAGGGAGACTGATACCACCGCAAGGGGCATGATGCGTGCTGACCTTCGCCATTGTGAGAATTCAAACTGGCCCAGTAAAGAGATCCTACGATGACTCGACGATCCTTGAGTGGATCGTATTTACTCCGACCTTGCTCGTCACGGGAAACGGGTTTAGAGATACCAAAATCAATGAGTTTGATCATCGCTGGATCGTCAAGTGCGCAGAGGAAATTCTCGGGCTTGATATCACGATGTACAATGCCGAGCGAGTGAATGTGCTGCAGCGCTGCGAGCTACATATGTTGCACTGCTCAGGATCGTGTCAAGTGAGAATTCACATTTTACGCACTGCCTGATCCACGACGCGAATGACGGTTTCCACCATCACAGCTGTACCATCTTTCTGTTGTTCTGCTACACTCGGTCCCAAAAGCTCCATAGCCATGCATTCAAAATGTTCCAAATGACCATACCCATATACAGCGGGAATAGCGGGATGACCTTTTAGCAATTGTAGCGTGCGGGCCTCGTGCCGGAGAATGGGCCGTTTGACTGTTCTGGACACGCGCGATTTCTTGAGGGCTACAGATCTACCAGACCCCTCTTCGGTTGCCCTATACACAATGCTCTGCTCGTTGTTTAGAATGATCGACGAGCGACAGGAACAGACATGTCTCTTGGGCTCACATAGGCACCCTTTCCAAGCACTGCTTTACCGTAAGGCGCGAGCTTGTATTTCAGCGTGCTGAGCGCCATGTTGATGTGGTTTTGGGCCACCAGTGAAGGATGTCGGTGGTCACCTCTTCTGCAGAACCGAAGTCAGCTCAAAGGGGAGTGACCTAGAATTGCAATCGTTTAAGTAGGAGTGTGTGGTCGAGGAAGTTTTACAAATAACTTGCATAGCAGACGTCAGTTGTACTCGACTCCCTTGGAGCCCAAGCCCAAGCCCAAGATAACCCTTACTCCCTGGTAACCCATAGGATTTTGGACCCTCCATATCCCATAGATTTTTGGGCCCTCCAAGTTGGTTTGCAGGGATTCTGTATCCATCACCCGTAGCCGGTGGACAGTGGACCCCCATTCAAGTTTACTCGAGACCTTCTGCAGACAAACGAGCATTGGCCTTGATACTATGAGTCCATCAATTACCTTTATTTCGACAGTACTGTCGCTCGGGGCTGCATGGCTTTACCTCTCTCTAGGTCGGCGAGAAGGACAGAAGGGTACAATCAGCTTTGTGATGACAGCAACAGTCGGCCTGCACACTCTGCTCGTACTATCGAACCTCGCGTTACACCGACCTCCAAACCTATTCACACGATTAGAGATACCCATCAACGCGCCTGTGGACCGCATAAGGTCTCTGTTGATAAGAGAGGCCGGGTTCAACACGCCGGGGGAACGAGACGCGGTCATTGTTCCTCCAGAAATTCCAAAAGATGTTGAGACATTGCTCTCGAGGTTAGGTGTACATGGAAGCAGAGATGCATACGTGAGGTCCGTCCGTTCGTCTCCTCGAAATTTGGCGGGGCTCACGGGAGGCAGGTTCGGGCAGCGCGCCATGCAAACGTGTTTATATTGTTCTTCAACCACCGACTACACGATTCTCGTTCTGTCCGGCATCCTTCTCGACTACTTGCGAACCGCTACGCTACTCCTCTTGCTAACCACCACTATCCATGGCCGACAGAGATGGAGAACGAATGTTCTCGGCGCGCTCACATGTGCATTCCTCGCTGAGGTCTACGCGTTCACCTCCGCCAGCGCCGTGCCACTCGAAAAGGATGCCAACACAGCGTTTATGGTGCGTTGGCGTTCGTACTACGATGCATCCGCGAGTCTTGACGATGAATGATGACCAACGCAGTGGCACGACAATCTATTCCTCGTTCGCAACATGCTATTATTGGTGCTTCCCGTCTTCATTCAGATGTTACCCGCCATCTACCCGCCTCCCCCAGCCTCGGTAGCGCTCGCTCCGGCGCTTGCGCGCCTTGAACGGGCCCTTCCTCGTGCTCAACTCCTCAGGTACTTCCGCCAAGCTGTCCTGAGGCACCCATATACCCGTGATCGGGCCGTCGAATTCTGGGCGAATGATGCTGCCGACGGCGCAGCTGCGCGGAGCAATCCAATTGTACAGACCACCGCGTCCAAGCTAGGGCTCGGGTTCGCATCACCGGCTGGTTCCGGAGACAATGGTGGGCAAGAAAGCGTGTTGAGGATCAATGCAAGGATGGCGATTCAGTCGTTGAAACCATTGTTTATGCCCCCACCAAGTTGAGTGGGAGGCAAGAAAGGCGCTTACAGCGACGGCTGTTCCTTCTCGAACGAATGGATAGAGTAAACATGTCCGTAACGAAATCTACATTTTTATCCATCTTTAAGTCATGGACCACCTGAAGCCTGAATGAATCATCGCACCGCGGATTCCACAGCCCTCGCCAAAGACAGCAGCCGATCATTAAGAACATGGACTCGTTCCAAATTAAAGCTGCACAAAACTTTCCTTGGGTGAATGCGGCATGCGTTGGGCGACACACGTGTAGTGGTAGTGGTAGTGGTGCGGGATTGGGTGGATGGGAGGATGTGGGTGGATCTGCTGGGGTTGGAGTTAGTACATACTGTATGCATGCACCTCCTTCAACGATTGTTACATCAGCTATGGAAAGAACCACTTACCACGGAGCAGGAGATCCATACACTGCAGGCTTGCACGTGCAAGCCTGTTTTGAAGCGGGGCAAGGTCGGGTGACAGAACGACAAAGTTTAGCTTGAGCCGCATGTGAGCATTTAATTTGTCTCGCTGGTCTTGCGCTGCTAGCAGGCATGGTGGGTTGCAAGGACTGTTGGATTACGTAGTGGTGAAAACCACGGTCAACGGCTGGGGAGCAACGGTGATCGAAGAAGACTGTGCTGGATGAGGAATCAAGTCCTCCGAATCCTGGCCTTGTCCCTTAACTTGGACCACTATCTCTTCCCTGCTCAAGTCTTTGTTGCTGTTTTGTTGCCTCCACCACATGGCGCGAGTTGGACTGCAGCTTTGCAAGGGCCCTCACGATATTTCTTGGGAAAAAAGCATTGGTGGTACCATGGATGATCGGCCAGGTCCCTCTCGTCCGGCCGAGAACCGTTTTTCCCAGTGCAGCCAAGGTGCTGTGGAGTTCACCACAAATCGGTCTGTAGCGATAATGCGGTCGGAGACCATGGCCCCCCTCATAAACCCTTTCCTGCAGAAATGGTTGCTAGGTAATATTCTTGGTAGATGCACTTACCACTTGTTCGCCGATTTGGGGTTTCACTTCTTCACAAGCGGCAAAACGAACAGCATTCATGGCATGTGGATTGCTGACGATTACGATTATGAGGTAGAGGTTGTAGTTAACTTCTTCGACCATGTCTTGGAAGTTGGGGCTTCACGGCGGTGCTGTCCTTGAAATTCTGTTCAAGTCGATGTAAGACTCCCGAGTTCCAATTCAGTAGTCGTTCTCGACCTCATCCTCTCACCATGTTGAAGGACCTCCAGAAGCAGTGGCCGGGAGGATAATTCTATGATTGAGGGCGCCAGTCCAACTTGAACATCAGAGTTGTAATCCGGTCGGTTTCGTTACCTAATCAGGATCTTCCACGCGGAGACCGCCAGCAGCCTCACAGGTTGGCGGCAAAGTCCATCCTGAATGTGGTGATGATCAGGTTTATACTGGTGCAGGTGAGTTCATCTCAGTTTGTTTGTGTACGACGACATATCTTTCTAACAAGAGTATAGAACAGGCAAGGGAAAACTCGGCTGTCGAAATGGTATGTACCATATGACGACGAGGAAAAGGTACTTGATACCTCTCGTGTCAGCGACGCGTCATAATTACCTTGCTCTGTCTAGGTGAGGCTTCGGGGTGAAGTACACAGACTAGTCGCACCGCGCGATCAGAAGTACCAGTCCAACTTCGTCGAGGTCAGTCGTTGTGAGGAATGACAATGAACTTGCTCTCATGCACATGGGTGACAGTTCAAGAACCACAAGATAGTGTATCGTCGCTATGCTGGCCTTTTCTTCTGTGTGTGTGTCGACGCCAATGACAATGAACTTGCCTATCTCGAAGCTATCCATCTCTTCGTGGAGATTCTCGGTAAGCCTGGGGCTCCCTGATACCTAGCTCTGACGGCTGACAACAGTTTTTGTGCCCTTTCTTTCAAGATTCGTTCTTCGATAACGTGTGCGAGTTGGATCTCGTATTCAACTTCTATAAGGTTAGGACCTTCCTTCGGTCATACACGCTACCTTTTTTCACCGCCCGAACCTATCAGGTGTATGCCATTTTAGACGAAATATTCTTGGCTGGTGAGATCGAAGAGACCAGCAAAGATGTCGTTTTACAAAGGCTAGAGGAATTAGAGAAGCTAGAATGAGCTCCTGGTCGCACTGTGACACCCGCGTATGAATTTTACCCTTTTCATTCCATGGTCAACCGACCCTCGAATTGCATCCCTTTGCTGACATTTTCCATTTGCAAATGATTATGGTTACACAATACCGGATAATTTGAATGACAAGTGGATTTTTTACCCTTTGACGTAACAATTCCTGCCACTCGACTCCACTTTCTGCCGGGACGCCTCTTATCATATTCACACACAAAGCTTCATCTTACAGCTTGAACAATATATGATCAAGGTATGCACATCCTCGGAATGAAAAAAATTGGACGCGAGTACGCTGACGAATGCTTGCGATAGAACATTGAAACAATCATTGTTCGAAGTAGCGCAGAGATGACTATCGGACGTCATACAGCCATGAATTATCAGCTCCAGACCTCTGTGGGGTTGATGCAACGGTCAGATGAGATCACCGTTCGAAATGCAGTGCAATGGCGTTCCTCAGTTGTCCGAAGGTTATCCATTAGGAATCTGGAAACCTTTGCTTTACACGGACAACATTTTGTTCCATCCGATCTCGTCGTGCCTTGTCTTTTGGGGACAACCTTATGGCCTTCCAAACTGTGGAATTGGTTGGCGAATGGCATTCGCATCAGGAATTCCTATTCTCTTTTTGGAGCACTACACTTGATATCTGGTCGCATTGTGGCGTTTTGCGCGTCGATTCCAGTGGGAAAATTACTCCATGATCTGCTCCGCTAGTATCAGTGGAGTATCACCGGATTTCAAATGCGATGACCTTAACAAGGCGATGGGCGCCCAAAAAAGAGCTCCAGCACACGGTTTACGGCAGTGTGCCCTATGCCTGGGTACGTGGGATCGAAGTACAGTTGTGCGTAACTCATGTTGCTTGGATTCGACTGGTAGATAAGCGGAGGGGCTCGCGAGTACGACCGATCATGGGTACGCCCCACGTTTGGGTAGAATGACAATCCGCCGCTCATGGACCCATCATCCGCTGACCCGGGGAAGACATGATACAATGACAGTCATATCTTGGCTTGGGATGAAACGAATGTTTCGTCTCTCGAAACAGCGCCGGTCTAACCGAATCTGCTCTTTGAATTGCCCACAAATGTTCACATACTTATCCGGAAGACATCAGACAAAGCGTAAGCTATCCAAATGCGCATAACTCAATCCAGATCTGATTTTGCTCTATGGGCAGGGCTGGCGTGCCTACGAAAATGTCATCCTGCATATAAGGTCATCACCTTCCTTCCGTCCCCCCCCGAGACTAACAAATACATCTTGCGTTGGACCCATTTGTCAACGTAGTGAATTGCACGCGTTCCCTGGGATGCGTAACGTTTAAATTATGAACCGATTATCGAGGTCTCATGCACATGCAGATGCCAGTGGGCCACATGATTTTCGCGTGGACATTCTCACTGCGGCATAATCCAGCGATGATCAAATCCAATTCCGAGTGTCCCTGTCTTCTTCACGTTACAGGGCGCCCATTCGGGCAGTCAGGGGATCTTGGAGGGCGGGCACAGCATTAACAATGATGTGATTGTGCTATCCGCATCCGGCGTTGTTCCCGCAGCCCATTTGCAATGGTAGGCATTTTTGCGATGATGGTTGAAATTAAAAAGGCAAGGGCAGGTCCTCTGGTCTGTGGCATATCTCGCTATTTACCACCACACAATCTCAGTTGTCATTTCGCGTCAGTGTTTCCCATTGCCAGGTGGTGGTAGCCTCCAGTTACCTGTTTGCAAGGTCATTGCCAGTCGGAGGGCCTTGATTTGGACGTTCGTTCTGCCTCTCACCATCGTCATATCAAGCTTGCCGCACCGCCACAACCGCTGGATCTAGCTGGTGAGTAACCTTTTTTTTTTGGTCAAGACAAGTATTTAGTCGAGACGATGAAGTAATTCAAAACACCATCGTCGGATGGAATTATCGTTAGGGGCGTATCATCTTGTCGTCAAACATGTGGGAAGTAGAGCAGAACTCTGCACCCTCTGCAGGGTAAACAAGGGGTTTAAACGGGCAGCAGAATGGGCACTGTACAACACCATTTACGCATCGGATGTATGGGACACCTTCAGGATGTGCAGCCTCTTCGCGAGGACTCCTCGCCTTGCGGCAATAGTCGAAAACCTCACGCTTTTCGTCGGCGACGAGGATGACAGTGACAGCAGACCCCAACTCGAGGTCTGTTTACCGAATGACTTTTGGTCAACCGTATCCGAGGCGCTCCACCAGACGACGAGACTACGCTTCTTGAACCTCCACCTCGATAATGCGGGCGACTCTGCTCAGGCGTGGATTCTCAATGGCACTGCATTCCGACTTCGTAGCTTCCACTGTGACCTGCAGTGGGATGGCCATCTTGTATCATTTCTGAACACCCAAACCGATATCGATGACTTGTATATCGTGGATTATTCCGTCCCCGAGGATACGGCACAGGCCTCCACATCCATGCCGTCACCCCTAGACCCTGGCGCTCTCCCGAATTTGTCAACCCTAGAATGTACGTTTGCCGAAGCCGCTTGTGCCCTGGTTCCCACCCGGCCCATCTCCCGACTCAAAACATGTTTCTCTAAAACGCGACCGCCAGAGAAGAGGGAGGAACTGTTGCTCTTGTTCTCAAGATTGATAGAGACGACGCACCCTTTGCGTTCGCTTGATATCGCCGATTCGAGCTACTCAGATTCGTTCTCCATGGAGCTCCTCGCCTCCGTTGTAAGTTTGCAGAGTCAGGTCCATGACCTGCGCTATCTTGGAACGCTTGTCCTGCCAATCGATGGCCATGTTGTACGTAGTTCTGTCTCAAGTGGATCGTTGTCAGGTGACACTTTTTTTGAAGCGTCTCAAGTTTTACGGGCTTTTGCGGAAGCTCAGTTCTCTTGAGTGTGTCGAGGTGGATATTTCGGAGTGGGAACCACAACCACGTATTCCGGCCGGCGTGCGGGCACTGGTAAGCGAGTTGCGGCTTTACTGTCCGTCACTCCAGCAGGTAATATTCGTCAACGATTTCGAGAGGACAGTCATTGCCGCGTCCCATGGCACGGACCTTGTAGACAACTCCAACACGGAAAATATATGGAGGGAATTTTAATCGGTATCTCTTTCGGTACTCTCCCTCCGATCTGTCGACCTAACCTCATTAATCAGCTCCATCACCCATATCATTCGTCTTGTTTTCCGTTTTTCCTGTTCACTGCATATAGGCATAATAGAGATTATTCAGCTTCTCCCCCTATCAGAACGATCTCGTGCCGTGTGCCTGTCACTTGCTGTCTTTCCGGAAGTCGGTCGCGGTCGTTTGGGGATAACTCACATGCTACATTGGAAACCCGGCCATGGGATTACATGATCACGTTTGATTCAAATGGGTCAAACTTAAGCTTAATAAGTGCGTATGTAACACCATTCAATCTTTCCTCCCCTCGTAAGTACTTTGAACTCAGACAGCAGATGGTTACCAAAACTTGATCTGAGGTACTCATCCCAGCATCCTAATCTACGCCTCGGAAAGTTCGGAGCTCGCTTCCTAGCACTGTTGGTGCGCGTAACGTCAAGAGCTTCTTGCAACCAATCACCCTGTCCCTGAAGGGTCCTTCGAAGACTTGCCTTTACGACATAGGGGAGGGCCTATTTAATGCTGAGTTTAAGTGTGGGGTCTTATCTTTCATGTCACTGAAATGACCGTGATGGCACCCACTGAGATGTTGGCCTTTTCTGTCGAGCCCGTTCGTGAACATGTTCCCCGTCGACTTCTCAGATGTGACTTCTCAGATGTGAAGAGGGGTGCTCGTGCATCAGATCACGGGAAGACACCCAAACGTGCAAAGGAACGCGCCGTTCATAATTGAAAGGCGTTCACTTTTGCCAGTCACACCCCGCTGGACCCTGACTGCTTCACGGAAGAACGGGCATCGATGTCCTCCATTTTAGCGCCTTCATAACACGTCCTTGTGGCAGAAGCACATTGCGCTGGTAATGACCACCCTCTTTTTGTGTGTCTTTGGCAAACCACGGTGCTGCGGTGTGGGCTGACACGCTACATTGCACTCGTGTATGGTGGGGAAGCGTATCGGGCGGCGAGGACATCATGGGGTTCGTGTGCGGAGAAGAAAACGCTCCTGTATACCAGACCTTGGAAAACTTATCATGAATGCGCTTGACAGTCTTCGCACCAATGTTTAGACGGTGCTTGCTCATTTGAAGTCGGGTCGAGATGACGCCGGGAATGAACTAAACTAACTTGTAGTAGGGTGTGGCATACACACCTATTGGAATGGTACTCGTCGAAGCCAAACTCAAAGTGGTCATTAGGGCCCAGGTGATTGGCTTGGCTTATTGCTGAGTCATCGAATGTCTTTGCCCCGAAGCCCTTCAAGTTGCCATCTCATACTATCGCCGCATCCCATACGCAGTGCGGACGTTTCATAGGCGTATCTACATGGTTAGGACTGCGCGTGCACCCCTTGAGGGGGCTCCAGGGACAGATAAGCAATAAATACGCAACACCCCTATATGAACAGAACGAATATCATTTCTGATTTCGAAGTATGAAGTCTGGCTTGGGCGACTACGCAATACCCACCACAAATTCGGTCACGCTGGTGCGGGCTGAGGCAAAATGTATGATTTTCCACTATTCTCTGAAGGACAAAGTACGATATCATGTGACAACCGTAGCTGGCACCATTCTCGACGTCCTGCCGGCGAGAACGGTCAGACGAACGTCGGTTTGTCTGGCTTTGTCGTGGGTTCCAAACCGCATAATGGACCGCGCGTCACAAATCAGACGACTCAATGTTCATGTCGACTGTTCAGGCCCCCGAAAGCCATCACAAATGTGACTGGGAAAACACATTGCCCCAGACTTGTTGCCTTATTGATCTTGTGTCCACGGGAATGGTGCTGGTGCGTTCAAATCGGCCTGTACTATGCATTTGTCATTGGCGTCGCCGATCGTTTGGAGTAGGACTGGCATTACCGCGCCCCAGTCGGCTCGATCGCCGCCCACGTTCTACGTCACCAGGTCACAGCTATGATGTCATCTGGCGCGCATGTCATCATCGAACCGCTACACTTGCCTAATCCGTACGGTGCTCTTGGACCATATATAAAGGACGGCGGGGGGATTTTACCCTCCATCGCATCTTCTCCCTTCTCTCGTCGCACCAACCAGTTGTTTACCTTTACGAATCATTCAACATGACCAACCCATCCAACCAAGATCCTAGGTGAGTGGGTGAGACGGCTTGTGGACGAAGAACGAGACTGACAGACACCACAGCAAAGTCTCTGGCCAGTTCCACTCCGTCAAAGGATCCGTTGTCGAGGCCGTGCGTTCTCCCATCGTCGTACTAGCAGCAAGCATAATTTGACACTTATGTAGATTGGCGATACGACGGGCTCTCAGGCCTGGTCGCAGGCGGGTAAAGAGGAACACACCCGCGGTGAAGGGGAGTACAAGGTAGCTCAAGGAAAGGGTTACGCCGAGGGTGTCACCGACAGGGTGGGCGGCTACAAGGACTCGGTCGTTGGTGCCGTCAGTGGCGACAAGTCTCAGCAAGCCGCCGGTAGGTATCGCGGAAAATGGTCCCCATTCCTAATGAATGATATGTGTCACAGGGAACACGAGGAACGAGAAAGGCCAAGCTCAACAGGAAATCAACAAGCCTTGAATCCTATAGTTGTAGACTTAAGGACGCTTTAGAGCAGTGTACGTTTCGGACTGTAGATTTGAAGGGTAGATGGTACGCTTGTGACAACGCCGTTATTCCAGTTCAAGGCGAAGACGCGTGTTTACACCCAATTCCTTGGATTCTTCAAGACTCCTACCGTTCGCTCCTCCTCGCTTCCTGTCTGCCCCCCAAGCTCCGACATGTACTCCCACCTTGCCGTCTCTGGCAAGCTCATTAAGATGCTCTCGATCCGCGCGGACGGTGTCTTTAATCCAAACTTGGTGCCCCTATCGTACACCAAGTTGAATTCTACGTACCTCCCTCTGCGCAGAAGCTGCCATCGACGGTGGTGGTCTGTGGGATTGTCGCGTTTTTTCTGCAGAAGGGGTATGTACGATGGAATGAAGGCATTGCCAAGACGCGAGATAAACTCGAAAATTTCTTCTGGTTCTCTCGGCCGCTCAACTTCTTCCGGGATGCGAGCGTGCTTCTCGTTGGAGAGGTCATCAAAGAACAATCCCCCGATCCCCCGAGTCTCCTGCCGGTGAGGGATGAAGAAGTATTCGTCGCACCATTTTTTGAATGTGCTGTACAGTTCGTCATTCTGGCAAGCATCTTTCAAGGTTGTGTGGAAGTGTCTCGCGTCCTCCTCATCAAGGTAGGATGGCGTTAGATCAGATCCACCACCGAACCACCAAGCAACGATTTGGCCCGTCTGTTCTCCTTCGGCTGCTTGTTCAGTGATTTCGAAGTAGCGGTAGTTAGCGTGTACAGTCGGGTCGAATGGACTGCGGGGATGAATGACGAGACTTATACCTGCGGCGAAGAATGGGAGACTGATTTTCTCGTCGTAGGGGAGGGAAGAGTGATCCGCCCGCATCTCCTTGACAGCAGCCGGAGGGAGAAGGCCGTGTACGACGGACACGTTCACTCCGGCTTTCTCGAGTTTGGTTTGCAACGTCGAGGTGGCCTGACCAACCTCGGGTGTGCAGACGAAAACGCATGACAAGCCTCTACCTCCCGATGCTCTGATCCACGCGTCACGCTTGAACCTCGGCGCATCGGGGTCGAGCTGCTCGAGTGCGGTGACGATGTCGTTCTGGAGACCGTCTATGAAGGTTTCCACCTTGTTGCGCATTGAAGTCGCCATGACTGCGAGTGTTCGGATTTGCCAATTGTGCGGATATGGCTGATTGGTTGAGTTTCGGCCTACGGCTGACATTCAATTATTGGTGAGCGATATCCCCGATAAAGTCACGTGCCCTTGGTAGCGAGAAGATCTCGTGTTGAACCGCTCTCCACACAGCACACAGAACCGCACCAACCGTCTAAATATCGTTTTCGAGTATTGTACCATCATGGATGCCCGTCTACGGCGAGTGAACAAGGAAATTACGGGTTAGTGGTTGTGAGACATGCTGGGGTATCGCTGACCCACCCCACGCTTCGCTCAGACTGCAAGAACGATAAATCCTCTAGCATTAGTATCGATCTCATCGATAACTCACCTTTTCACCTCAAAGGGTCCTTTCCGGGGCCAAAAGAAACGCCGTATGAGGGCGGTACATTTGAGGTGGTAAGTCAACCTCCTTTTTTTGGTCGTCGATGGTATCGTATATCGTATACCCTTATGGTACAGGATATCGTGATCCCCGAATCGTATCCATTCCAACCAGTCAAGATGAAGTTCATCACTAAGGTGTACCACCCCAACGTATCCTCGGCTTCCGGTGCCATTTGTCTCGACATCCTGAAAGATGCCTGGTCCCCCGTCCTCACCCTCAAGTCCACGTTGATATCGCTCCAGTCGTTGTTGTGTTCCCCTGAACCGAATGACCCCCAGGATGCTGAGGTTGCGAAACACTACACGACGAGCAAGCGTAGCTTCGAAGAGACGGCGAGATATTGGACTCAAGTCTATGCTGGGGGGTCTACTTCGCGAGGCAAAGCCCCCGCGAGGGAGCCGCACAGAGACGAGGTAGCAATTGCTGGCCTTGAGAAGGCACATGTAGACCAATTCGAAGGGCTCGGATTTGAACGATCGAAAGTTGTGCGTATCCGACTGATTGATTTACCAGTGAATTTCCTTACTCATCGTGACCGCCCGGACAGATCGATGTTCTCCGGAGAATGAATTACCGTGGAGCAAACGTAGCAAACATATCGGAAGATAAAGTCGTGGAAGAACTGTTGAAATGACACAGCTGTCAGCATACCCTCCGCATGTGAATCCGCTATCGATGCCTGTATTCCTGCACCGTTGATGTCATTATAACTACCTCCCTCAGCACTCTCACGCCTATTCGTCCGGATCCTACTTATCGCCCGCGTTTGTGCAGAACCCTGACTGCTTGGCAGTTACTTCTTGGCATCCCGGCGCTTTCCTCACGCAGAAGGACACTCGCAAGGTGTTTATCCTTGTGTGAGCTGACGGAAAGAAATCATTATTCAGCACGGTGAGGGATGCACTCAGATACTTGCCCTTCGCCGTGCGATACGCCACGTTCCTGGTAACGATACTTGGGTTTTCTGACCGGCGCTATTCTTGTGACGGCGCCTTCAATGATGCTCGGTTTCTGCCAGCTCAGCCGGTGGAGCTTGAGTGCGTGATTTCAATTTCAGGATCCCTCGAAGACAAGGCAGAGCGTGCTACACATCTCCAAATGGTAAGTGGCCGAATGCAGAAGGCGTATTGACAGGATTGGACTGACGATAACCCAGATCCAGGAGGAACTGGGCGGTGGGTTGTTGCACCGTGCGATAGAGCGCATAAAAGCCCAAGGTACGCCCCCGCAACGGAACTCCACGTCGCGCCGGTCGGTAGGGGGAGTGGAAACCTTCACGTATAACGACCCAGGTCGTAAAAAAAAAAATCAAAAAAATGGGATGGAACGAAACAAAAAAAAAAAAAGTATTGATTTGTCCGTCTGCTGCCAAAGTCACCATATCCAGAATGTGGGTTAGAGGGTGCGAGCCGCAACTCAAATTATCAAAAAGCTTAATTGGGGTGACATCAGGCGCCCCTGTGATAGCGCGAAGGAAGAAAGGAGAACGAACGAAAATGCCGGTGCGCGGACCGAGCGCGCGTGGGGGAATGCGAGCGAGCATGCTAAGAGATGCGGCGGCGAGCGAGTTGGCCGCCAACAGCGGGACGCACGCATGAAATCGACCACGAAGGCAGGTGGGACACTCCACCCTACTATATTGGCTATGAACCAAGTCAACACATGACAAATTCAACTGAAAATGTTCACGCGAGTGATTTGGAATCATAGAATATAGTAGGCATGGAGTGACACCAAGGGCCATTCAATGGCTGATTCCAGCTATGGGTCCAAGGAAATAAGAGAGGAGGGAGAGGGAGAGGGAGAATGCAGAGGGGAGGTTGGGAGTGCGAGAAAATTGAATTGGAGTGTTCTGAGACCTCCCTTGTCAAAACGACGGCTGCTTTTATACGGTCGTTCATCACGCTGATTTATTTTATTTTCGCGATTCTCGCTTTTTGGAGGTATGTCTGCCCATCGAAGCATGCCGGCTCCATAATTTACACAGCATGTAAGTATCCTGCCATCATCACCTGATAATTACACTTATCGGATCCTGCAGGCAAGTCGCAAAAGGAAACAGGACACGGGTGTCCAACGAACGGCAACGGCGACGTTGGTCAAAGTCCGACACTCACACCGCGGTCCTTCGAGAGCACAGCCGGTAGCCTCGTTGACATCGACGTCGCAGTTCCTTCGTAAGCATTTACACACCAAGACAGGCATTTCAGGGACTGAGGAGCTCGTTTACGCTAGTACAGATTTGTCTGCCATGACAGCATCCCGAGCAGTGGGTTGGTATATGTGCGCTTCGATGGCACGGGGATCAACGTTCAACGTGGGTGCTTCACATCACCTGAGCGCACTCGAAATGGCCAGCAGAAGACCATGTCCGGCTATGGCGCATTGGCGTCGAGAGGCAGCCCCATCAGATTGATGCCAATGTAATCAACCACACGTTGGCTATTGAATGGAACGTCTGACGCCCATAGAATTTCTAGGCAATGCTGCGGAGCGCAAGGCAGTGTTGGAGGGTGTGGGTCGATCCACGGTTATGAAGAACCAAAGAGCCCGTTTCGCCGCAGCCAGGTTGGACGCGGTGTCTTGGGGGCGCAGGAGCTATGCTCCACCGAGGGAAAGCCGGACGTAAAGACGTTAAGAGGACGACGCGTACCCGTGCTTCAGGATTAGTGCAGAAACCCGCCGGTTAGAAGGTTTGCTCAGCGGCGTCCTTTCACTTTGCCGCCATTGCGAACCCATCGGAATGGACACGGGAAACCCTTAAAACATGTTGACCTCTCATGGATGGATGGGTCGGTTCAAGTGGAGCACCTCCGACATTCTTGGATTGACAGACCAACCTAAAATTTATCCGGTGCCCTGAAACCCTGAGGAAGATGTCAGATTTGAAGGCTCTGATCAAAAGTTAGGGATCCAGATTTCCGGAACGATATCCGGGGTACAGGGTGATGGAATCATATACAGAAAATCACTGTGAATGACCTGAGTGTTCTCCATCAGCTGGCGAAAAAAAAATACATCCATTTGCATGCAGACCAGCACACTTACAGTACTCTGTGGCGTTTGTTTGGTGCAAGGTAAAATCAGGACACCACTCCACGATGTGATCCCGGTTGCCCTTCAGTCGCCCTATCCACTAGCACCATCTTCATGCGGGTATACTCCACCGTGTCCTTGAAAAATGTGTCCCCGAAGGGGACGAGACCGCGCTTTTCATACCACTGGGTACTGCTCAGCCGGGCGTCGCACCAAAAGACGATTGCACCCTTGCGAGAGCAATAAGATGCTGCATAGCGCATCAAGCTCGTCCCAATGCCTTGGCCCTGGAATTCTGGATGACAAGCAAATTTCCTGAACCGTGCTGAGGTCCCGTGATTGCCACTTGCTGTATGATCATTAGCCCCGACAGGTGGATTGGGCCCAAAAAAGACAGAGATAACAGCGACTGGCTTGTCCTGTGAAGGCACAAAGGCACCGAAATGGTACCCGTGTTTATCCTCGTCGAGACGGACGTAATCGAGTGGCTTGTCTGGCCACAGCACCAAGTGGCGAAGCTCCTCCGTCTGGCCTGCCGTGATCTGCCTGATACGCAACGTTCGTACTAAACATACGCGGTGAGTCCTGATATGTGTAGATAATTATTGGAGACTTACTCTCCGTGGTTTCTGCCACTGTGGCTCTGGCTTTCGCTTCGCCAACTGCAGTCTCCGCCATTCTCGTGAATAAGGTTCCGATCAGCAGAGTTGTAGAAATATCATGCTGAGTGCCACGACATTTGCCTAACTAGGATGGTCTGGGTGGCCAAAAGTTGGACCGTTGGTGCGACTTGGAGCTGCAAACCAAACACAATGTTCAACGGCAGCTATGCTGGACTCGTTTGTGACCAGCTGAACGTCGAGTGAGTTTCTGTCCGCATCTGAGACATGAGGTTCATGTTCAGCAAAAAAAAAACGTAACACAATGCGACCCGCCCCTTCACGGCTCGGATTAGTATGATAGCGGCCTCGTGATGCCAGCGGGCCATCTTATCGACACCCATTACGAAATCTTGGTTCTGCGTTCAACAGCAAGAGTTGCCAGGCTGTGGGGTCCATTCAAGCTCCATCCTTACGTTGTGCTTTCACGGATCAGAGATCTTAGTGTTTGTCCTAATCCATTCTGTTCTCGTTCCAATTGGCAATGCATCACACGCCTCTTAGATGATCCCTCCTGATCGGTTCGCGTCCGATATGAAAATTCCCCTTAATCAGCCAATCGACCACATCGCCACATTTACACGAGCCCAAAAAATTAACATTCGCGTCCACACGAACGCAACTCAGGGCCAAAATCTGAAGTGGAGTGTCGTCCAGGTCGCAGTCACCGATCCGGTCCTTTTTGCTTGGCAAATGTCAGACGCCTGTCCACCCCACAGGCCCACAATTGTCTAGAGAGGTGCGTGTCTAATTGGGATTGACTGATTGCCTCTCTCGACAGGTCATTTCCCCTGCGTGAAGTACCGGATATCATTTAACACTTCACACAAACGGTGGCGCGCAGGATAGGCGAGGCATTAGGTTCGTCTTCCTTGTCGAATAGCCTCTGACGTCTGACGGTACGAAGGACGGCTTCCAGGCTCGGTTGAGACACTCCGTTTGGGTTTACTCGAGGTCGATGGCGAATTGCTCGGAGTTGGAGTTTTACACGTCCTGGCTTGGCCCTTCTTGGTTATGCATGCTGCGCATCTGGTACAAACCAAGGACACACCTTGGGCTTTGGGCTCGATTTTGGATCGCTTACCAATGAGGCTTGCCGAATGTTATATTTCCGAGAACGCGTAGTTCAGCCGTACCTCACTTGTGGTGCTATTGCTGTGGGACATTCCACGGGCGGAGCATTCAAAGCTTATTGACTTGATTCTGACGCATCACGAGCTATCTCTATCGTTGGAGCGGGGGGTGGAGCGGCCCAGCTAGCAGGCGCGACTGGACGAAAGAGAAGGTGCCAGGGGTCAGAGTCGGGAGATGCCGCAGCGGCAGAACGCACGACACGTAGCCTGAGTGTAGTCTCTTCCCATCGTCGCCCGCCCGTATTTCCTTCGTGTCTCAACCAGGCTGGCCGGTCCATCGTGCTGACCCCATTCGGGAATCAAACTGATTCCGACGCACGTGTTTTGGTTCTCGATACACAATCTTGTTCCCATCAATGTGACTGTATACCCGGAATGTAAAGTGCTATTATGGGTGTTCTCCTCGTTTCCGAAGGCAAGGCTGCATCAACTGTACTTGATTCCTGATATCATTCAATTCCATGACGTACGATCTAGCAAAACGCAGGGTATCCCCTTTTAACGTGTCATGCTGCGTCAGCAGCGTCTCCTGATTCCTTATGCCGTATTGAGCCCCCTTCCATTTTCTCGGGTAGCTGGGGCTCATCTATTGGGACCGCAGGTTTTGTGCCATCGTCTTTTTTTTGTGCTTCCACCACGCTTTGGCGAGCCTCGAAACCACCCATCCAGCCAAACCAGCGGTTTCTTGGGCAGTGAGGTCCCCGCAATACGAGTATCCCAAGTTGAAAGGCGTACAACGCCAACATCAACCAGGAGCAAGCCCGCCAACCATACTGGACGAATACTTGTGTCCCAACGGAAGTCCCCATGACTTGTCCGATGAAAAGCTGCCTTGCCCATCAGTACGACCCGCCGTTATCTAACGACGTTGTACTCACCGACAGAATGAGAATGGCGTTCAAGCGAGCCCGTGCGGTAGTAGAGATACTATTAGGTGAACATCGTTATCATGTTGACTCACCATCGGAAGCGAGATATACCTGAACACTGCAGTAGTCAGCGATACTTGCTGCATTTGACGGGCGGCATCGAGCCCGAAACAGGCAATGACGACCGCCGACACGTTGATTCCACCAGCAGCAGTTTGGACAGATTGGAAAACGAGAAGGACGGACGTCGCCACTAACGTTGCGTACCATGGTACGAGATTGTCAATCAGCCGGCCCATAAACGGGCCGAGGAGCACGCCGGACATGCCCACAAGTCCGAAAAGGCCGATGTCAAGTCTGAACAATGAATCACGTGAGACAGACCGAGCACAGCAAATGAGATCAATCGATCAACCCACGTCGAGTAGTAGTATGGTGGTCCACCGAGCAAGAATGTCAACGTGACCCAGAAACCGGCGAAACATGCGCTGGATGCGAAGTTGATCAACGCAGACTGTATCACGAGTGGTTCGGTGACAGCATATTTGGCCATGGTGTACAGAATTTTGAAGTACGTCAAGTCGTGATTCCTGGCTAGATAATCTGGTACGACAAAATAAGCGCCGACCAACACAAGACACTGGACACCGATGGCCATGTAGTAGACTATCCGCCACGTGTTGAAGTTGCCGATGACCCCCGCGAGCACGCGTGCGATCAAGATCCCGAGCATGAGGCCAGAAAGTACCACGGATAGAGCAGATGCTCTGCGTTCTGGTGTAGCCAAATCTGCCGCAAGGGGCATAAGGATCTGTGGAGTGACGCTGACGACACCGATCAAGTAGCATAGCACTTCAAAGACACGGAGGTTGGACGTTATCCCGAGGCCGATGGTAAGCGTGGTTGATAACAAGACCAACAACAAAATTAGCTGTCGTCGGCGGACTAAATCTCCTAGAGGGGATATCAGAAGCAGACCTGTCGCATATCTTATTAGCGTATCGACTACCTGCACTGATTCGTACATAATACGAGCGTAGCTTACCCTGCCTGTACCAATGTTGGTATCCTGTGGGGTGGTTTGCCCTTAAGAGTGTCTTTCGAAAGCAGTGAAATCGCCTACACTGATACTTCGTTGTAGGTAACATTGAAAGACTTTGAAAATTCGACTGAAAACACGAGCAATGAGCATGCTAACAAAAATACACGAAACTCTTTGCATACTCAACAAGGGCTGACAGTAGTATAAATTCGCGACGACTTGGAAGAGGTCAGAAGGATCCATCATGTTGGTCCAAGCACGCACCAAATGTACTAGCAAACCCAAACGACAAGTTCAACAAAAGTCCGAAATGGAAAGGCCTGTTGGGATTATAACGAAGCCTCTTCGGAATTGGAAGGATTCCGAAGTCAGTTGAGGGCACGTCCGAGTCGCTGTCTGCTTTGCCGGCGAGTGGTGCTGGAGTTGGCCGACCGGCCGCAGTTTCGATTGTCGAAGAAACCATGGGATCATATCTTGGGAGGCGTCTGAAGTATAAATACTGTTGTACGCATGACTTGGACGAACTGGATATGGGATTGGACTGTCAGCAGGTACAAATTATGTTTAAGCGAAGCTTCCCATTGGCATGCCAAATCTGTGACCATGACTCGAGCCTTGTGGGATAGATGCAATCCATGATATGGATATGGAAGTAAATTTGGAGCATGAAGCACTGTCAGCCTTCTGTGGCACTGATCAGTCCAAGTCTGAGTCTGAGACGAACCCCCTCACCAACACTTCCTCAGCCTTGTCAGTGACGGTGCATTCACACGTAAAACGGCGTAGAAGCGTGCATTCGTCTTATACCCGGGCCGCCATGGCATACTCCAATGTTCATGCTATGCACGCATTGCTAGTGCTCTTCGATTACAAACGGTATGCTTGTGGAAGTACTATGTAATATCCAATCTGATTCTTCCTGCTGCGCCTAATCCGAAAAAGACTTGGTCTATATCAAGGCCAATGGGTTTTGGTCGGCCTTTTGATATGTAATCACACCAAAGTTTTCTTATCTATGTCCGAGTCACCTGAGGACCTGACGTCGATGACTGGGTCATCGTTGGCTTTTTCGCAATCTCTTGCGCGGCCGGATGGGTGGTGCTATCGAATCAAGCTCTGCTTCATCCACAATCCTCCCTGCCAGCCTATCCATCGTTGACGCGGACTCGGACAGTGCGGACATCTCAGAAGGAGGATGCGGGGTTGCCAAACAAACCACCCCATGGATAGAAGCGCGTTTGACCGCCACCTGTAGTTGACGAACAACTCTGTCCCTATAGAGGTGCCATCGCTTGTCCGAGGAATATCTAGGTAGGGTGAGGTCAAGAAACGAACAACGGACAAGAAAACGTTGTCAGAACGGCGCACAGTGAGCAGGGGTAATAATTCAGTCTGGAACGCGCTTTCCGAGATGCTGTGAAGGAGTACCAGATCTGTGTGTGAATGTATTCCCATGAAACGTCAAGAAAGACACAAATGCTCACCCAAAGATGAGTGTCGCGAGCAAAATTTGCGAGGTTTGCTGAGCTACCTCTGGACCAAAGACGCAATGACTACTGCGGCAACTTTGGCCCCCCCAGCCGCCACCTGAACAATACCGAAGAGGCCGAAAAGCCTGATCGAAATCCTGGGTATGTCTGTCAATTGTATGCAACCTACTCTTATTTAACAAACTCAGGTGGAATAGCAATACGGGGCCACAGAGCAAGAAGGTGAGCGTGACCCAAAAGTTTGCATAGCACGCGCTCGCAGCAACGCCAACGAGCACAATCTGAACCACCAGTGGTTCGTTCACGATGAATTTGGCCATCGGACGGAGCATGCCAAGGTACGAAAGTTCTCCATTTTTAGGGATAGTTGGGGAGCACCAAGTATGATCCGATGAGAACTACACCTTGACTGCTGATCGACATCCAGTAGACATATCGCCATCTTACGAGTTGGCGACGATCAACGGTAACCCCGAGGATGCCAAGGGTATAGCAGATGCACGGCATTCTAGAGGTGCTAAATCCGCTGCGGGTGGTAGAAACGTTTGAGAGGAGACAGTTGTAAACCTGACCAAGATGGATATACCTACAAGACAGGGATTCGTGACCGCGAGCCCAATGGTAAGTCATGTCAAACATGATACCAGGAAGAGGATGAATCTACGATGGCATAACATGTCACCCCACAGGAGAAACAGTCAGGAGTCCAATACCATACCTATTATCATGAATAAGAGTGAATTGAAAAGCTAAACGGCCTACTCTGCCTGTACTAAAGTGGGTACTCTGACAAGGCACATCAACAGTGGTTTCTAGTCGTATGCAGGACACAGTCAAGTACCTTGGCACCTCGCCGTAGGCAATGGAGAAGGAATTTGATAATTGAACTGGGATTCATCATGAGCTAGGAAACCAGGCCATGAGGGCGATCACCCCTACTCAATATGGGTTGGCAACAGTAGGGATTGGCGCAAACTGTCGCGTCGTGAGTGTACGAGGGTATACGTAACGGAGGTTGTGCGGCTTATGCTCACCCAGAATGTTACAAATACCAAATACGTAGGATGTCGAACGTCTTGCTCGGTTGGCGGAGGTACACCATAGCTGTGCCAGTAGAAAGATTTGACACCGTACGTATTGAAGCAGAGACGGAGCCCCGTCTCACATCCAGGGACGCGTATTTTGGACCTCTTGGGAAGACACCAACCAGATGGTATTATGGCCATGGAGAATTGGGTAATGTAGGCTGCATCACGATGTTGGTATGTGAGCTGGTCGTGGCTGCAGAGGCATCGAACCACTGGCCCCAGTCGAGGTTTCAAGCTTGGATCCACGGACAACTGAACACCGTTTGCTTTAGACAGGTTATAGAATAGGGTCGAGTCTCGAGTCTCGGACACATATCGTGATTCGTGATAGCAGGTGTTGCACATTAGCTCTCACAAGACAACGAGTTGATAGAATGCTACCAAACAGTCCTCCGCATGAAAAGGCCCTGACGGGGTCCATTGCTAAAGAGTGCATGCATGCTTGTTTCAAAAAGAACTTGTCTCTCTGGTGAAACATCTTATCTGTAGATTGATAAGTGGGTTGAACTTCGGCAGTATAACTTGAGTGTTCGTGGTTCTTGAAAGACATTAATAGTTGCAGCAATGCTGATTAATCGATTTAGAGTGCCAACTAGTATTACATAAAAAACCCGCGTACGTAGTGGAAATGACTGGTGAAGAATTCTGCCAAAGAAAATTAAGTACGATGGTAAGGTACACGCAAACGTTTAAATCACTGATGTCCGTGGCGATGGATGAGGAGAGCAACTCTACATTGTTGCGAGTCAAATATTGTCATCTAACCAGGAATAATAGTTTCAGAACAGTCGCTAGAGTATGTAAAGTGTGACAAGGAAGCCACGATCGCTAACAAGTCACCTTCACGTTTGAGGGTCCTCCCGTCCTACCCTCTTTGACTTGCAGCGTCGACCGTGGAGGAGGTTTCGGTCGCGGGAGTCGCAGTGCCATTCTGCTTTTGCTCCACCTTAGGCTGATACGCGAATCCACCTTCGTAGCCAAACCATGTGTACCGCTCGCAGTTCGGTCCCCGAAGGAAGAGAATAAACAATTGCCACCCATAAAACGCCATCGAAAGAGCGGAAGCAGCATGCCAGCCACGCGTCAAGAAGACCTGGGATCCTGCAGACGCGCCCATCGCTTGCCCCACAGAAAGCTATATCGAGCATCCGGAGTGATCAGCGGGAAGTTACACACTTCCTGTGAAGATGACGTGCATACCGAAAGCGTCAGGACAGCGTTTAAACGTGATCGAGCGTTTTCCGAGATCCTGGTTAGGATATAGATTAGATAGGGCCATTCGATGGTCCAGTAGTAAGGACTTTCCCAAAGACTATGGTCTGCAGAGAAACGGTCTGGGATTGCCGGAAAGCATTGAGTCCGATGCAAAATACGGCTAGAGCAGCTATGTTGATCCCTGCAGCTGCGGTCTCGACGCTTTGCAAAACGAGAAGACAACAGGTCGCTGCAAGCAGCGACAACCAAGGGCCAAGTCGATCGATGAACCGCCCGAATAGAGGCCCAGCAAACACACCCACGACTCCGATGAGACCAAATAAGCCAATGTACAGCCTAGGAGTTTAGTTTCAGCCAGCTCAGCGCGACTGCGAGGGAACTTACGTCGAGCAATGATAGGGCGGACCTCCCAAAAGAAAAGTAAGGGTCACCCAGAAGTTGGACCAGCACGCAACGGATGCAACATTGATGAGTACCGCCTGTATGAGTCGTGGTTCGGTGACGAGATACTTGACCATCGTGTAAAATATTTCGTGGTAAGTGAGATCAGGATTTTTGCACGGCTGATCTGGTATGAACAGGTATGTTCCACACAAGACGATAATCTGGACCCCGATGGATACGTAGTATACCACGCGCCAATGAAAAAAGTACGCAACGACCCCAGCCATTACGCGGGCTTGTAATATTCCCAACATGATCCCGGATTGCAGAACTGACACTACGGCTCCACGGTGTCCTGGAGAAGCCAAGTCTGCGGCAAAGGGTATGAGAATTTGAGGGGTAACGTTGAATATTCCGAGAAGGAACGCGAATGTCTGAAAGACGAGGGTGCTTTTCGACAGAGCCAAACCAACTGAGAGGCATGTTGTGATGAACACGAGCATCAGAATTAACTGACGTCGCCGGAGAATGTCCCCTAGAGGGGATATAAAAAACAGCCCGATACAATATCTGTTATTCCCCAGACATATTCAGTTTGGTCGGTTAATAGCGAGTGACAAAACATGCCCAGCTTGGTGCATCGTAGGAACCCTGAAAAGAAATCAGACGAGAGCCATTTCGGATGAAATCGCTCACAGTGATATGTCCGCGTATGTTGCTCGGAAATCAAACGACATCTGGACTGTGGCCCGAAATGAGATAGCGTGGGCCAGATAGTAAGGAAGATAGGGAAAACGTACTCAGGAGGGGCTGACAGTAGTACAAATTGGCCACAGCTTCTGGAGGTCAGAAAGGGCACCCTTCAGTGGAAGAACACTGACTGAATGCACATCCCGAGCCAAATACGAGCCTGGACCACGGTCCAAAATAAACCGGATGAGCGGCAGAGTACCTGAGTCGTTTTGGAACGACAAGGAACCCAAAATCCTTATGCGGCACGGGAAATTCTTCGAAGGTCGGAAAGACCTGTTCGACATCCATCTTGTAACCAGTGATGGAAATGAACGGGAGAGAACGCAGAAGCACGAGCAGCTGCGCGGACAGTCAACAGGGTGAGGTATATAACCTTGCGGCTCACAGTTAAGCGGAGATATGAATCATCGCCTTGACCTGCAGGTGTAATTTGACTTCTCGCTATGCGGAGACCTGGGAAAGGCGTATTGATTATCACACTGTGCGTGACGGAACGAGGTTCAGATCTACCTGCTGTCTGTCGAGGTTGAGAATGGTTTTTCCTCCAGTCTTTGAAGAAAGTTCACTGCGGAAACTGCCCAAAGGCGTTCCCGCCCTGATCCGGCGAGCAGGTGTGTGAGCAACCAAGGATGGAATTCCAGTATGGGATTCAGATGTGACTCGAATGAGAAGTGGACGAACTTGAGGAAACTTCGGTGGCGATCATTCAAATGGAAAGGCCGTGACATTGCCTTCCAATCTTTGGCTCTGAACAGCCTGGGGCCGCCTCCTAAGGTACGATCGAGGACGAGGGCACCCCGTCGTGTTAGGAGCGAGGCACGAAACGACGGATGACAACCCGCTTGGACGTAGTGACCACTCACACACTATGACAGTGCCCCACCCCCCGAACCCGTGCCACTCCGAGGAACGCAACTTCGAGTGTTCTGCGCAGTGGACTTGCCTTAGTACATAAGCAACCGGAACACTGCAAATCAAGATGTCGGGCTCTTACGCAATCACAGGAACATGCACTGGCACCTTCCCGCAAACACTTCTCGAGTCCGCGGTTCCACACATGGGTTTTCTAGTCGGGAATTTCCATCTCATCAATGAAAACGGTACTGCGTCAACGTCGCTGAAGCTGAAGAGGGGCAGACTTGAATTCAAGGCGCCCTTTCAAACCAGTGCAACGTGCGTTTTTTCTTGAATTCGTCTGGTCTCTCGATCCGAGTCCGATTCCCAACTGTCTGCCGATCGCCAAGCCTTTCGGGACCTGATGTGGGTTACAACCAACCAGTGCAAATGCGTGGAATCCAGACTCCATCAAACTCGATGCAAGTCGTCCAAGTACCCACGTTGAAATCGTTGTATCTCCTCGGCTGCTTTTCGGCCCATCACTCGGGTGTTCGTAATGGGGGAGAAGGGCTCGCACGTTTCGGCGTGCCTTTAGTGGTTGATGTAGGATGGGCATCTCCAACACCGTGGGTCTAGTTACATACAAAAGGGTACGTCGTCGACGGACGGATCCTTTACCCGGACTCTGCGCCACACCTCAAACGCTTACTACCAGTACCGAATAAAGGATATGTCATGACCTAGTCCAGGATCCAGGATCACCCTAACCCACATTCATATTGTCATCGAGCCGCGTTGGGACCTTAGTCCTCCTATAAACCCTCGCTTTTCGAGTGCGTGGATGTGGCTTTCCCCTGTCTACCGTATACCGCGTGCACAGACTGTGGCCACGTTGGATTAGGCAGCGTGTTCTTCCCTACCTGTGGTCTGTGGTCTCGTTCCGAGCTTCGAATCGGGGACGAACTTTCAAATATCATCGCCTCATTCCCTTCCTCCATTCTCTTCTACCCATGTACTAGCATGCTGTGTAGCAAGTCTCATAACTTCACATCGCTCGATAGTTTCCCTTCTACCTTCCGCGGGCCGTGCCACAGGCTCGCGCGACTTCCCGTGGATACCTAACGCCTCCGAGTTCACTAAGCACTTCCGATTTTCTATTCGTGCAATGCCGGATACACAGCACCTACTTTACATAACGTCAAATGACTAAACACTGACATTGTATGATGGCCCAGCTCATTCGGAAACATGTATGTCCAATGTATATCACCCAGCCAACCAACATGCATTAGGATGTGGATGTACGAATAATGATAATACATAGGACACCCAACCTCTTCACACCATATCCTCTTCCACCCACGGTCTCCCTTCCTTTAGACTAGGGTCGATCATACACGTTTTCCCGGGCGAGTACGAGTCTTCAGGCACCAACGTCTCGACACTCGCTTGTGTCATCTCCGTCTCCGTCCCATCACCCACGCTCGCCACGCGCGGAGCGGTTTTGTCATGTTCCTGATACAAATTCTTATCACCGAGCGTAAACCCACCCTCGTGACCGAACCAAACGTGCCGTTCACAATTCGGTCCACGCATGAACAGGACAAGCAATTGCCACCCGTAGAGACCAACTGAGAGTCCGGCGGCGGCGCGCCAGCCGTAATTGAGGAAGACGTGAGATCCGACGGAGGACCCGAGGACTTGACCGGCGAAGAGCTGTCGACAACAAAATAAAGAAACACATGAACGGATGAATGAATCGCGGCGAGATGTCAGCAAGAAAACACCAGCACTTGATAGAGAACGGATACAGTCCGAAACCGAGCGGAATTGATACACGTACCGAAACTGTAAGGATAGCATTCAAGCGCGAACGTGCCTCGTCAGAAATACTGTGAATCTCAGTTCGTCATCGTCTCCGAAACACAAAGCCTTGCTCACCTCAACACGATCGTCTGCAACGAGACGGTTTGCGTCTGCCGAAAGGCATCGATCCCAAAGCACACGATGACAACGACGGCGATGTGGATACCACCGGCGGCCATTTGGACGCTCTGCAGGACCAATAGGCAAAGGGTCGCTACGAGCACGGAGAACCAAGCACCGAGCTGGTCAATGAAGCGGCTTGCCAGCGGGGCCGAAAAGATGCCCAAGATACCGATCAACCCGAATAGACCAATATACAGCCTAGACATTACCACGTCACGACCCACATTTCATTATCATCACGAGTGGATTTGCAGTGTAAGCATAGCAGAAAAAAGGGGGGAGAAAGGCACTCACGTCGAAAAATGATACGGTTCATCACCCAATAAAAACGTGAGCGTCACCCAAAAATTAGTCCAGCACGCAATCGAGGCAGAATTTATCAACGC
>JBBPKY010000206.1:0-34013 GCA_038089495.1 Xerocomellus dryophilus
CTCCAGTCAAGAAACACTCACCATATTCCCAGCGAAAAATCCCCTCCAAGTTTGAACCCATACGGTCATGGTGGACATTCACTCGCCCCGCCCTCTCATACACCGCATCTTGAATATGGCTGGGGTCCACCTGGAATCCACCACCCACCACAGCTCTCCAGTCATAGCATCATGCCCACCCCAGGCTATCCCAGTTACCACCACGACGTGTTTACTGCAGTGCCAACCCCAGATCCACTTCGGCTTGTCCTTGAACAGCTCCAAAAGATGGATACACATATGTCGACAATCGATGCCCGCATGTCAACAATTGAATTGAGCAATAAATCTATCCTGAAAGCTCAAGAGGAAATCAGTGGTCGGATGCAAAAAAATGAAGAGACTAGTCAGCAGGTGCAAACCACTTTGACGTCCTTGACCGAAAAGCCAGCAAAGTCTGGCAAATCCAAGAACATCTCAAATCAGCACCCGAAACTAAAAGTAAGTTGTGCTTACCTTTCATTCTGTGCACGACCTAACCTCACCTACTAACCTTACTATTCAGGGTGTAATCCACCCGATGTTCTTCGACTTGTGTGGGATTGATCGCTCTGTCAGCTCATCTGAACGCATTGAAGTCCTGGCCTCACATGCACCACACCCTGGTAGTGAACCATTCATCATGGATGGTGAAAAACCCATTTGGCGCCTGGCATGGGGTGAGAAGATTGACCAAGGAGTGAACACAAAGTTCATAAGTGAAGTCATCAGTCGTGTCTGGGATGTGGAAACGGTCAGTGGACACTCCAATCCATCATGAAGGGATGGAAAACCCACTTGATTCTCCAGGCTCTCCATGCCCCTGGTGGAGGAAAACCTCAAATGGAAGATGAAGACTATGACCGTGATATAATCACGAGGATGACGAAAAATTATTTTCGAAACCTTGCGACTCAAATCATGACTGAGAAAGACCCAGCGAAACATGAAAAATATGAAAACAAGCAGAAAGTAAACAGGCAGCGCTCTTGGCATGCTGTAGTGAGTGTTATTTATCTCTTTTAGTTCTTATCCCTGTTTCATGGGAATATATAGGTTGCAGGCAACCGTTGTTCGGCAGCCTCTGCTTTTGATGCCAAATATGGTGTGGAGGGTGCTGCGGCATTAATTGACACCAATTTCATGTCGGACAGCCTTTCATATCGTGAGGAGGACTTGAGTGAAGGGTCCTGAACCCGCCGACAAAAACAAAATGTTGGAAAGGGGAACAGGGAAGTAAGAGGTCTAACATGGCGCTTGCTTGATGTCAGTCAGTTTCTCATACTTGCAAAGCTCGAAACTCACCATATCCTATTGCAGTTTATTGCCTTCCTGCATATCTTGGATGCTATGCAAAAGCAAGGCAATCATTCCATCACCTCAGCTGCTGTGCAAGGACCTCAGGCTGAAGACGATACTCAACAGCCATCAGCCAAACGCCGCAAGGTTACGAAGCCAAAGGAAAAAAACATGTTCGACACCCATCCATCAAAAATGTCTGACCATGCACCTAACTCTCAGAAATCGCCACCGTCAAAACCCTATAAGCCAATGTGTAATCCTGTATGGCTCCAAGCTTACCCATCTGCAGATGTCGTTGAGGGAATGCCTTGGCTCCAAGGATTCTATGAAAAGGCAAAAGATGGCAATCTCACTGCAGAGGATCACAACTATTTGGCTGAATTAGCTGCGCACCTTGCGGAAGCACCCGAGTCAGTCTGTGTACCTGTAGATGTTCTTGATACCACCACTTGTACCGCTTGATATTCCATGTGTCAGTTTGTTCCAATGAAAGATCAGTTGTGATTATGCGATACGTGTCATTACAAACCGTCCCTGGTTACTATGACAGAGTTAGATAGGTCAATATCATCTCAATAGATGTCATACCTTTGCTAAATCAATCGTCGCCCAGACCTTTGTCCTCTCAGAACCGATCGACACCGTTTTGAGGACGAGCTGTCCAGAAATCCAGGCAAGAGGAACCAGCATCGGAAGTTGCGTATCCTCTCCAACATACTCCTCGAGTTCCCACAAATTGACAGTTGCAGCCGAACTAGATAACACCATCAGTAGTCCCTGTAAAATACCATGCAGATCGTACTTACAACATATCCCAAATATTCTCTCGCTCACCCTTCCATGGCTTGAACCATCGCATCCGTGCAAACCACATTGATTGGTTTGCATGATTGATATCTTGATCAAATTGGAAGATCTCAAGGATCTCTCCATGCACATATGAGCCTGATTGCAGGATGTTGACTTTGGCAAGCGAGGATGCCCTTGATCCTACTATCAGGGATGCATAGTATCGTTTTCCACGGATGATGGCGTAATCAAAGAATATCGCATCACGGTTGAGCGGGATGCTGCCTGGAATAGTTGGATGGTTGAATTGGCAGTAGACTGGTGTTTGAGGGGAACTGAAATTCAACATCTTGGTGAGAAGGAGGTTTGTATCGATTGACATCCATTTTCGCTTGCGTCGTGGACTTAGAGCATACTCTTTATTACCTAACCAATTTTCATCAAACACGGTGTATCAGCCATGATAGACTTACCGTCTACATGCTCCTCGTCTAGATCCTTTGAAAGTGCAGCCAAGCCTGCGACTGTACCACGCTCTTCACATGATGATTTGAGCATGATTTCCGCAACCTCTGTGGGAAAGGAATCTGCTCTGTGTTGAAGAAGCGAGTACGTCTAGAAATTCAGCCACAACCATGAAACAAGATACCAGCAGGGGACTTACTAAACGACTTGATTGAGACATGTGGTGGAATTCAGTAAAGAAGGTAGTCTCCAACTCGCCACCCGAGTGGTTGTTGGTCTTGAAAGATTTGAGGACCTTATTCAGCCATTCATAAAGGAATGTCCAAAAATCGTGTAGTTGTTACGATTTCTTTTCCTGGTCTCTCTTTTCTTTTCGTCGAAGTTCCTTCTCTCACGTTCCAGAACCTTCTCCCCGTTCCTGTGGAACGCCCTCCGCCTAAACGCAGCTTCTCTTTTACACGCTGTACATGGTTACCGCTATCCCGTTTCCTCTTGCCTTCTACGGACGTCTATTCCTGTTCATGCGCAGCCTCATCTTTCTATCGCACGACTCTAGCATTTCCCTTTATATCCGTCTTAGCATTTGTGCTACGAACACTGCTTGGTCCGTGCGCCGGGTCCCCACTATTTAAGTAGACGATACTTCCCATGTATTTCTCTAACTTTGACCTGCTCAATACTACCTTGAAGCAGTCCTCCGGATTTCTCTAAGTCTCCGCCTTACTTCTGAGTAGGCGCTCCTCGTTTTCTCTGCGTTCGCTACTGCATCCCAGTAGCTCACTTAGGTCTGCGGAAGTCCCAGACAACCCCTGTTCCTTCGAAGGATACCACCTCGAAGTCTCGTCCCTTGTTGTCGAAGGATACCCCTCGACTCTCTGCGTTCGTCGAAGTATCCCTTCGACCCCTTGTCCTCTCCTTCGCCTCTTTGAGCCTACGTTAGTCCCTACCCGGGCCTAGCGTAACAAAAGGTCGAAGTTCTCCTGAACGGAGCTACCATCGTTGTAGTCTCCCACCATTGCTCATCGAACCCCACGTCCCTCTCGCTGGTTCCAACCGCGAGAACCTGCCCCTGTAGAATCTTCTCCCGAACCATCCTGATCGGATCTCGAAGAAGAAACTCTTGACCCTGACACCTCGCTTCTTTCCCCTCAGGAAGAAGAATTTACCCGGGACCTTGCCCATCAATTCTCTGTGGGAATATCCATCCCGAGAGAACCTACACCACCTTCCCCAACACCGACCACCGCCACCCCACTCTTCCCACTCCCACCACTGCCTCCACCCGCTCCCATTCTCTCCCGCTTCCCTCCCCTGCCCGCCATGTCCTCCACCAGACCTACCGAACTTCGCATTGGAGTGCCCGAAGCCTTCGATGGATCTTACGAGAAAGCCATGCCCTGGCTTAATTCCGTCCAGTTTTACCTCCTTGTCAACCAAGCCGTTTACAGCGATGACGCGAAGAAGATCGCCTTCGCCCTCTCTTACATGACCAAGGACTCCGCCCAAACCTGGGCCGCCACTTATCGCCAAGCTGCCATCTCTGGCACTACTATCTCCCTCGGAACCTTCGCCGACTTCATCACTAAATTTGAGAAGTCGTTCAAACACCACGATATCACGGGAAACGCCATCTCATGGCTCTCGACCAAACGCATGGTCAAGAACCCCAAGAACAATACGTACTCCCCCTCCCTCGTCGAATACATCTCCACGTTCAAAAACAACGTGGCCCTAGCCGAGATCTCTGACGAGAATGTCTTAATCGGATACTTCTCCGCGGGAATTCCCCCCGCTCTCATGTGCCGCATCATGTCCATGGACACCGTCCCCACCAAAGTAGAGGACTGGTACAACAAAGCCGTTTCCTTCCAGACCCAATGGAAACGCGCCGAAGAAATCGCCAAGAGGAACTCCAAGTCCTCTTACCAAACCTTCCACTCCTTCTCCACCCCTGCTAAGACACGCGACCCTAATGCCATGGATGTCGATGTCGTCAAAGTCTCCAAACTCACCCCTGAGGAACGCAAACGCTGTATCGAGAAGAAACTCTGTTTCCACTGCCGGAAACCCGGCCACTCCAGCGCCTCCTGCCCCACTTTTTCCCAAAAACCCCGCCCTACCGTCAAGAAAGTGGAAACAGAGGAACTTCCCAAGTTGGAAGACATCGATGATGATGACGAAACCGTCCAGGAAGTAGACTCGGGTTTTTAAAAGGGAGGACTTCTTCGACGCAAGTACCTCCTTCTCTCTCTAGTGCCAATGTATCAGTACAAGCCACGCGTTCTATGCAAATCCCCTTGAAACTGATCATTCCCACGCGCACTCTAAAAGCCGTCAACACCCGAGCACTCATTGACAGTGGTGCGAGCATCAACTGCATCGACTGGGGCTTTGTTCGAAAACACCGCCTATCTACCACTCGCCTCGCCAAGCCACTCCGCGTCTGCAACGCCGACAGTTCCGCAAACTCCAGAGGTCTAATCCTCTTTACCTCCACCCTATTCATTGAGATCAGAAAAATCCACCAGCAAGTAACCTTCCATGTCATCAATCTTGGAAGCGAGAACGTTCTCCTCGGACGACCCTGGCTTGAAAAAGCAAACCCCGCCATCGATTGGACCAAAAGAACCCTTTCCCTTGACAAATCCACTGACCAGTCGACGAAACTCTTTGTCATATCCTCCACGGAAACCAAACGATATGAATCCCGCTTTACTCGCCCTTCCTCCCCTCCTCCACGCCATACAAACGTCCACCTCGTCACCGAGGACCACCTCCGCTCCTACAACGGATGGAGGACGGAACAACAGTTCGTCGGGGACACCATCCGAAAGGCCACCCTTGATCGTGTAATCCGAAGCGGATCCCGTTTCATTCCCCTCGGATCCCCCCTCGTCGCGAAGCTCACTACCACCACCGAACTCGCTGCCGCAGCCGAAAAGGCAAAACCCAAGAAAACCCTTCCCCCCGAATATTCCCAGTTTGCCTCCGTATTCTCCAAAGAGGCCAACGACCATGTCCCTCCATCCCGTCCCTACGATCACGAGATTAATCTCGACGATTCCTTTGTCCCGAAGATCAGGAAAGTCTATCCTTTGTCCCCCGAAGAACGCCAAGCCACCGAGGCGTTTATCGACGAGAACCTCGCCTCCGGGAAGATCCGTCCTTCCAACTCCCCTCAAGCATCTCCTTTCTTCTTTGTCAAAAAGAAGGATGGCGGCCTCCATCCTTGCCAAGACTACTGCTACGTTAATGAACATACCGTTCGCGATGCCTACCCTCTCCCCCTAATCTCCGACCTCGTCGATAAGCTATGCGACGCCAAAGTTTTCACCAAGTTCGACGTTCGATGGGGATATAACAACGTCCGTATCAAGGACGGACACCAATGGAAGGCCGCCTTTGTCACCCACAAGGGGCTCTTCGAACCCACCGTCATGTTCTTCGGGTTGACTAACTCACCCGCCATGTTCCAACGTTTTATGAATGATTCATTCCGAGATATGATCGCCGAAGGATGGCTCGTCATCTACATGGACGACCTCCTTATCTTCTCCCCCGACGAATCTCTACACGAGGAACGTACCAAACGTGTCCTCAAACGCATGGAGGAACTAGACCTCCACCTCAAACTTGAGAAATGCACCTTCGCCGCCTCTGAGGTTGAATATCTCGGAATGATTGTCAAACCCGGACAACTCGCTATGGGCCCCGTCAAACTCGACGGCATTGCCTCCTGGCCCACTCCCGCCAAGGTCAAAGACGTTAGGTCCTTCCTTGGCTTTGCCAACTTCTATCACCGGTTCATTCCCGATTATTCCAACGTCGCTCGCCCCCTCCTCGACCTCACCAAGAAAGACTACGCTTGGAGCTGGACCCCCGCCTGCCAGTCCGCCTTCGACACCCTTAAACGCCTTTTCCTCACCAAACCTGTCCTTCACCTTCCAAACCTCACCGCTCCCTTTGCCATCGCCACCGACGCCTCCAAATACGCTTCTGGCGCTATCCTCCTTCAGACCGACTCCAATGGCGACTGGCATCCCTGTTCTTACCTTTCACAATCATTCTCCCCAGCCGAGCGGAACTACAACATCTACGACCGCGAACTCCTTGCCGTCATCCGCGCTCTCAAATCCTGGCGACATTATCTCCATGGCTCCCCGTTCCCCGTGCAGGTCTTCACTGACCACAAAAACCTCACCTACTTCCGACAGCCGCAAAACCTCAACCGCCGCCAAGCCCGCTGGCTCCTTGATATCACTGACTTCGATCCCAAGATCATTCATGTTCCCGGCAAACTCCTCGCTGGCCCCGACGCCCTCTCCCGCCGATCCAACCTTCTTCCCAAAGAAGATGCTGACAACGAAGGGGTAACCCTCCTCCCTCCGTCCCTCTTCGTTAACCTTATCGATACCGACCTCTCTCGCCGCATTGCGTCGGCCTCTGCCGACGATTCCCTCGTCACCCAAACCCTCCAGTCATTACAAGACAACATCCCTGCCACCCTCCGTTCTCGCCTCACTGATTGGAAGATGGAAGGCGGCATTCTTACCTACAAAGGCCGCGTCTACATCCCTCCCGATGACTCTCTCCGTCGTTCTATCCTCCAACGTTGCCACGACCATGCAACCGCCGGTCACCCTGGCTTCCTTAAAACCCGTCAACTCGTCGCCGCCGAGTTCTGGTGGCCAGGCCTCGCTACTTATGTCCGACAATATGTCGAAGGCTGTGCCATCTGCCAGCAAAACAAAGTCAACACTCACCCCACGGTCCCTCCGATCACCCCCATTAAATCCGCTGCCTCTCGTTCTTTTCAACAAATCTCCTGCGATCTTATCACCGATCTCCCCGTCTCCTCCAAATTTGATTCCCTTTGGTCGTGGTAGACCATGGGCTTACAAAGGGGGTAATTCTTTGCCCCACCAAGAAAACCATCACCGCCGAGGGAGTAGCCACTCTTTTCTTCCACAAAGTTTACCTCCACTTTGGACTTTTTGACAAAGTCATCTCTGATCGCGGCCCCCAGTTCGCCTCTGCCTTTGCTCGTGAACTCGGAAAACTCCTGAAATACGACCTCTCCTTCTCCACTGCGTACCACCCTCAGTCTGACGGAGAAACGGAACGTGTCAACCAGGAAGTGGAGACGTATCTCCGCATCTTCTGTGGCGCGAACCCCACCTCATGGTCTGATTCCATCTCCCACGCCGAATTCGCCCACAATCACCGCACCCATTCCGTCACCAACCAATCTCCGTTCTATCTCATGATGGGATATGAACCCCGTGCCCTTCCCTCGGTGATTGCCGACACTTCCATCCCTGCAGTAGAAGCCCGTCTCACCTCCCTCTCCGCCGCCCGCAACGAGGCCCTTGCCGCTCACGAACTCGCCCGCCAAGTCATGGCTTCCCGCTCCCGCCATGGATTTAAACCCTTCGCCAAAGGAGACAAAGTCTGGCTCGAAGCCAGAAACTTGAAACGCCTTGTGTCCAACCCCAAATTCGCCCCAAAGCGTGAAGGCCCCTTCACCATTACAAAGGTCCTTTCCCCTATTGTATATCAACTCCGCCTGCCAAGAACCTGGAAGATCCATCCGGTCTTCCATGCTTCTCTTCTATCGCCGTATAAAGAGAACTCCGTCCATGGGAAGAACTTCCCCGCGCCACCCCCTGACCTTATCAATGGGGAAGAAGAATACGAAATCGAGAAGATCATACGCCACCGGGGATCCCCGAAATCCTGCTCCTTCCTGATCCAATGGAAGGGATACTCCGCCGAAGAAGACTCTTGGATCCCAGAGCGGAACTTGAAACATGCGAAGTCCGCCCTTGCTTCATATAAGAAACTCCACCCCTCCGCGTTTTCCTCTCCATCTTCCTCTCGCTGAAACCACCATGTCCCCCAATGCCACCTCTACCGCCTCTTCCATCTCTACAGTTTCGTCTATCCATGATACTATTGTCGACGATATTTCTCGTCCTTCGTCTACGCAACCCAATGCAGGATGGGGATCCTCTCCCACTCCTGAACCAGACGATTTTCCTCCTGTGTCTTTGGCTACAACTCTTACTCCTATTCATTCCGTGACCGTTCCCCTCTACGCCAACCGCCTCCGCGACGACTTTCCTGACTCCCCCGACATCCTCCGCCTCTCCAACTACCTTCGTGACTCGTCCAGCTCCATCCATATAGACTCTTTTCTTGACATGGGCTCCCCCCTCTTCGCCCTACGCCGCGCCTTCTTGAAGAATTCTTCCCTTCGTCTTCTCGCCACCAATCTCACGAACTCCCCCCTTCAAACCTTACACTCTTGCCTTATCCGGGACATCTACCGCAACATCGAGGGCTCCCTCCTTATAACGATGTACCAGCTCGGCATGTTAGAATTCTTAGACGACATCGACCGCTACATGCGGGAGTTAGCTCAACGCCATTCCCCTGACTCCTCAGTCTCCTTCCTCACCGCCCCGTCCACAAACACCTCCTACGTCACCGCCCCCTCCTCCAGGACGTCCTCGTCCATTTCTGCCTCCTCGTCTCCCCTTAACACCGAGGAGGAAGCGGTGTATCAACGAATCGAAGCTTGGTGGACTGGAGGTCACGAGATGGTCCCTCTTCCTCGCACCCATCCTCGCTACAACGAGTCCTGCTTCTCCTGCCACCGTTTAGGTCACATGCGCCCCGACTGCCCAGTCTATCAATGCCCCACTTGCCTTAGGTGGCAACCTGGTCATGCACAACAGCGGTGCCCCCTTCGTCGTCGTCCTCCCCCACCGTCTCCCTCTACGTCGTCCCCGTCTTCCTCTCGTCGCTCGTCCGGGTCCTCCGGACGCTCTCAACCCCCTGTCCCTCCCTCGCGCCGCCCTTCCAGAACCTCTAGGCAATCTCCTATGCCCGTTTCACCTCCACATCGTTCTCACTCTCCTTACCCACGTCCTACTCAACGTCCCTCCATTCGTGAACCCTCTCCCGTCTCTGATGCCTACGAAGACGACAATGCTCTTGGATGGGATCAATTCCCCAGTGAAGCTCAGAGCAACATGTGCGGCTCCCCGTGTGGGTCGGTTGGAGGATATTAGAAGTTGTCCCATGTCGTTGCCTTGGATCTAGTAGGGGGGTAATGTTACGATTTCTTTTCCTGGTCTCTCTTTTCTTTTCGTCGAAGTTCCTTCTCTCACGTTCCAGAACCTTCTCCCCGTTCCTGTGGAACGCCCTCCGCCTAAACGCAGCTTCTCTTTTACACGCTGTGCATGGTTACCGCTATCCCGTTTCCTCTTGCCTTCTACGGACATCTATTCCTGTTCATGCGCAGCCTCATCTTTCTATCGCACGACTCTAGCATTTCCCTTTATATCCGTCTTAGCATTTGTGCTACGAACACTGCTTGGTCCGTGCGCCGGGTCCCCACTATTTAAGTAGACGATACTTCCCATGTATTTCTCTAACTTTGACCTGCTCAATACTACCTTGAAGCAGTCCTCCGGATTTCTCTAAGTCTCCGCCTTACTTCTGAGTAGGCGCTCCTCGTTTTCTCTGCGTTCGCTACTGCATCCCAGTAGCTCACTTAGGTCTGCGGAAGTCCCAGACAACCCCTGTTCCTTCGAAGGATACCACCTCGAAGTCTCGTCCCTTGTTGTCGAAGGATACCCCTCGACTCTCTGCGTTCGTCGAAGTATCCCTTCGACCCCTTGTCCTCTCCTTCGCCTCTTTGAGCCTATGTTAGTCCCTACCCGGGCCTAGCATAACAGTAGTGGCCCAAAATTGTGCACAAATGTGGCAATGTGTGTGGCGTAATGGTGATTTGGTTTGATGCAACTTGATCCATAGAGCTAAAGGAAAGATCAAGTGGGGTTACTGAGTGCGTATTTGTGGTGCTCACCCGAATTAATTCCGTACAATATTCACGGAGGAGGCGATCAGCTTCGATGATGTCGGAGTCCAACAACGTATGTTTGATGAGAATACGCAAGGCCATACAGAGTTTAAGGAAATTGGTCGGGTCATCGGGGTGGAGGATAGCCTTGAGTTCGTCAAGGTCATCATAAGTTCCACCACCATCCTCATGAGCCATCTTATCCTCTGGCATGTTCCGTGTATCCAAGGCTGGTTCTGAACAAAGCATAGTACTGGAATTTGAAGTGGGGGTTCTGCCAGTTCCCTTTGCGAGCTGATTATATCCAAGTCGAGTAAGCCTAATCTCCATCATGACATTAAATACATACCCGTCTTTGCTCTGCAAGTCTAGCCTTTTCGAGCTTTTTCTCTGCTAGCACATGGGCCTTCTTGGCTTGCTTTGCTGCATTCGCCTTGAGTTTTTCGGCCTTCTTTAACTCAGCTGCATTTACTTTTTCCTATGCAATCCGCGCCTTTTCAGCCTCGTATACATCTTTACCTTGCGCTTTGGCAGCCTTTAATGCCTCGGAGTCCGCCACTTTCTTGGCTGACTGCACAGTCTTCTCAGCTTCCTGACAAGAGATTAGTGTAACACGATCCATAAGGACCTGCTGACTATCCGTGTTTGGTAGACAGGCACTCCAGAGCTGGGGGACCTGTATAGGTTTGACATTCGATATGGCAGCTGTACATTAGATAGAAGACTTACGACGATGGGACCATATATGGTGGATAGCAATAACCACTGATCAGCTGTCAGGGACCCACCAGACGGCATGCCAATATCGGTGGGAAGTTTCCCGCAAGCTGCAGGAACAATGAACTGCGGGATTGCAGCAGGAATAATGAGGGCGAGAACTGAACGACATTAAAAAGATACCACAAACATCAGCTAACATCTGATGGAGGACATGAAGCTCGTGGGTAGCACGAAGTATCTTTCCCTGTACCCAAATATTGTAGAAGTGCGTCTTTACAAGACCTAATAGTAGTGACCTCCAAGATCAGGTGTTCACAAGGAGAAGGACAAATCCTTGCTCACCGAGAAACAAATTGTGCATTGGATCGACCACAATTTGTTCAACAAGGTTGAAGTAGGGAAGTCTAGATAGTTCAGTATAACGTGTCGCAAACTCTTTGATAAAGTTTTTCCGTGTGGTAGGCGTAGTTATGTTTTGATATTCAGCTCCATACTGGCGTTGTTGGCGATCTGTCCACTCCTGAAATGCTGCAGGGACTGATTAGTAAACCCGGAGCGACTAGTTGACAGACCTACCGTCTTTCATGAACGCAGTTGGCTTGCTGTTGTCGGCTCGTGTGATCCAACACGCAGTGCAAAAATAGGTATGGGAATGGGAGCCAAATCCACCAAGTTTGTGTGCTGCAGGTTTATCACAAACCACGGCAACGAGAATAACACGGACTAAGTGACCTACAATCCTGTTAGAAAACATATCAAAGTGTTTGAAATACAATACCTTCGGGACAAGACTCAGTAGGCACTTTGATGGTGTTTTTCCAAAGTCGAAGTAGGTCAGAGACGATGGGCCGGAGGAAGCGTTGTATCTGGTCCGGATTTTGTTCCTTTGGGCCAGGAAGAATACTCGTGAGGAGGAGATTGGTGGTTCTGTATCTTTAAAAGAGTGGTTAGACGAATTGTGGTACGGCATCATGAGGAATCTCATACCTATACTCCGGTGGGAGATTGCAGATTGAGAAAGAGGTCGGACAGGACGAATGTAATGGGGCGATGTTACTGCGGATGTACGAGAACCTGGTAGTACGTACGTGAGGCCCATGTGGTAGATGAAACATGGCGGAAATTTACCAATCAACGCCCAAATTGACCCTGAGTTGAAGTTCCCCATTTGGTCCCTTAGTTTCACCTGTACCGTTAGAGAAGAATATTTTTCTGTCAGGATCTTTGAGCTTGGAGCGACACATATCACCATCGAATATGTCCTGATATTGGCCTGGTGTCCGCGGCTTAGTCCGCCATTCGTCCAGAGCATTTTCAAGTCCCGGTATCGCAAGGAGAGATTGAATTTGCTGTGAGAGTGATAGGTAGGGGTACTTGATATACGGAATCTTGTTCGCCTGATCTTTGCCTCGTTTGGTCCTGTCAGGGAGGAAAAGATTGACGGAACAGGCAAGACAAGAGTCTTGAGTATGGAGCGAACCAGCGGCCGGGAAAACATCGAGACACTGAGGACAGACAGGAAGTAAAGACACCGGTGGATCCAATCAAAGTGCGTTTGTAGCTGATTGCAAGGTGATAAAAGGTGCCTCGAGCTGAGGTGAGAGGATGATAAGAAGGCATGCGAAGATGGAAAGCAATGCGTTGCATGCAGCACGCGGTAGGTGCCATTGAAGGTGAAGCCACGTAACGGTTGCATATATGACGACAAGATGTGGCGGGAGCGTTGTATTGGTTGTGAATGGACTCCGGTTGTGAAATGAGGTCAGAACGGGGTGAAAGGGATTGGGAATACTGTCTGATAAGTCATTCGCCAGAGGTACCAGCGCTTCGTCATCAGGTTGTTGCTCTTTCTCTTGATCATCATCGAGTCCGAAGTCAAGATCTTGCTGATCTTCAGGGGGAATTTCGTGATCGTCGCGATCGTTCGTATCTCGTGTAAAACACTCAGCGGCCTTTTCTAGTTCTTTTTCAAGCTGGTGACTCTCAGGATCCTTGGGAGGTGTATGTGCAATGTAGCTTGTAAGAGGCTGTGCTCCCGCACTCGATAATGCGTTGGAACTTGAATAGTAGTGTACTGCGTCTAACAGAGCCTCAGGTGTACGAAAATTTGGGCCAAGGTTCGGAAGTGCCGCTCCATGTATTTGGATGTCGATATCCTCTTGAGTGAGGGTCCCATGATCCAACATTTGTTGCTCGACAGCACATGGAGAGGTGGGGGTAGGATCGGGGAAATCGAATATCGGGGGCATGATCGGCTCTCGTGTGAGATAAGGCTTGATGAGTGGAGGACCTTGTGAAGGTTTTGAGGACGCATGAGGTTGCACAATACCCCTGTGAAGTGTTTGCGATGCAATCGTCCTCAGTCGAAGATCGGCGCGTTCATGGGTTCGTTTGGTTGGCGGTGTAACAAGTGTACCTTTGCACTTGTGGGCCTGGCAGAAGCAGGGGACGAGAGCAGGCATCGTAGCGCGTTGAAGGGAAAGAGATGGCAGACACGTCGTGACGGATCCAGAGATCGACAAGGTGGGATCATCCGATATCCGAGTCACGCAGAATTTCAGAAATTGAACAAAACCTTAATATCACAGCGTGTTTAACTAGGGTACATGGTGTTTGACCAAATGAGAGCACGAAAAGGATCAGTCGATAATGGGAGAAGTAGGGATGCCCGAGTTCATGAGCGGTTTCTCTGAGACAGTACTAGTATTGCACACTTTGCGCTACAAGAAATCAGTGCTTTGAAACTCGTCAGATGAAAAGATGTACTTTTTTAATTTGTTGGATGATGGTTTCGATTTCTCTGTCGCTTTCGGACTCGGTAGAGCTTGTATCTTGATTTGCGAGGGATTATATTCAAAGGTTAAAGGCTCAGAGAACACGTGCTTACCGATGTCTTTAGTCCCACCAGTTTGTATTGCAAGAAAATCGCCAGTTGTTGACATATCAACGAGCGTTCTGTCTGCTTTGAGATGGTCATATGATCGTTTGGGTTCGTGGGGCGCGAAATACTTCGGAGAAGGCTTGATTTCGATGGTCTATGGGAGGTGGTGTTCAGTTTGAATCAACTATCAAAAAATATGTACCAGAGGGCCAGGGAACTCCGGATTGTATGTAAACCGATATATCTCATCATGCTTGAGCGGTATTTCGAGAACAAGTTTGTTCTCAAACAGTGCCGCTAGTGTATGATCGGAAGGCATATGTGTTAGTGCGTGTAAGACTTGGTGAAAAAAAAAAGAGAGAACGTACGGTGAAAGTGATATAGAGATCCGGATGTCTGGTTAGACGAGTGGTTGAAAATGCGGAGATGGGTTGGTGGTCGGTTACTGGGGCTATCTGGGTTCGTCCAGTTTGTGGATGCTCGAGGTTATCTAGGTCTGGTTATGATACAGATATAGCTGTCGGAGGTCGAGGATTTCGGGGCCTCACGCCATCGTCTAGTTAGAGTATGGTTAGTTCGCTTGCGTTGCGTGGGTACAGCTAGAACAAAAATCTAACGACGGTTCGTGTCTAGCTATTTTACTGTTTCCGCAGTGAATGGACGTCGAATTCGGACAAAGGACCAGCTTCCCACGCATCACACTGCGAGTCTACCATGGCTGCAAAGTTGCACCCGCAAGCTCAGAGACTGCGTACAGTCATCGTCACAGTACCGATCATCGGTGCAACTGCATGTGCGTTGGCGCTCACACAGCAAGCAAAAAGTCTAACGGCCTTGTGACAGACGTCTTGTACGAACGGCTCGTGCACGGAAAGCCGCAGAGGACTGTGCCTCCGCGGCAGGAGGACACGCGTAAAGGAACGGAGAAAACCGGGACGAGCGGCGACAGATGAATTCTATGTAAAAAGTAGTCTATTTGGTCTGCTCCAGCTGCGATACGATGCGGGTGCCGGGTACGCGCGCGGGATTGAAGGAGCGGTCGCAGTCGGCATAGGCAGCGCCCATGCCGAAGCCGGCGGAGAGTGCGATGGGCCACGTGCGTCCTGGGGTGTGTGAGCGGGGGCGCCGGACGGAGGGGGGGACGCACTTCGGAAGAGAATGACGGAGGCGACGACGCCGACGCCAAAGCCTACGCCACTGGGCACGGGTGAGCGGGGAGACGGGGGGAAAAGGAAGGACGCACGTTTTGACGAGGAGATCGGCGACTGAGTGGGGTCAGCGGGGGGACGACGGGGAGACGAGGGACGCACGGCAGCGGTCATACTGGGGGCGGGTGAGCGGGGCGCTGGCGGGGGACGGGGGGCGCACCTTTTGGGCGAGCACGTTCTCGCTCGACGGTGGTTGCGACATGGGAGGATGCAAACAGGCGTCAACAATGTCCTCGCACCAGTCCCCGATGGTCTCCATCCCCAAAAAGACAACGGACGAGGTCGACTGGACGACGCCGATCCGCACCCTCGTCGCCAAGTCGTACGGCGAGAACCCAGACGCATATGCACACGAGTGCCAGGCCCTCCAGCGCTGCAGACAGGATGCCGTCAAGGGCGCAGGCAGCGACATGACCGGCCGCGATCTCCTCTACAAGTACTTTGGCCAGCTCGAGCTCCTCGAGCTCCGCTTCTCCGAGATCCGCGTCAACTTCGCCTGGCACGACGCCTTCACCAACAAGCTCACCACCCAGACGTCCATCGCCTACGAAAAGGCCTCCATCCTCTTCCAGATCGCAGCCACCCACTCCGCCATCGCCGCCGCACAGAATCGCTCCGATCCAGACGGCCTGAAGCTCGCCTTCCACTACTTCCGCACCTCCGCCGGCATGCTCACCTACATCAACGAGAACTTTCTCCATGCCCCCTCCACCGACCTCAGTCGCGAGGTCATCAAGTTCCTCGTCGGCCTCATCCTCGCCCAGGCCACAGAGGTCTTTCTCGAGAAATGCATACAAGAGAAGAAGGCGAACGCGCTCGTCGCAAAGATCGCCTCTCAGGCCGCGTCCATGTACTCGTCCCTCTCCGAGGAAGTGAAAGATTTCTTGGGAAAAGGCATCTTTGACCGCAACTGGGTCACGCTCGTACAGGCATGTCCTCACCGGTCGTTCGACCATCCATCTCACCCCGCTGCAGATCAAGTCCAAGTTGTTTGGTTCGCTCGCCCAGTTCTACCGTGCCCAAGTCGACACCAAAGCAGGCAACCACGGCGATTCCCTCGTGCGCTTCACCCTCGCAGAGACTCTTGCCAAAGAAAGCCACCGCTCTGCGCAGTCCTTCTCTGCCCTCTGGGCGCACGTGTCACCCACCCTCCCAGCCGACGCCGGGTCCTCCATGCTCGAGCGCACCAAGTCGCACTTGCAGGTCTGCACCGACCGCAAGAACGAGGCCCAGCGCGACAACGACCTCATCTACAACGCCGTTCTTCCTTCCCCAGATGCCCTCCCCAACATCGACAAGGCTTCCGTCGCCACCCCTATCACCATCCAAGAAGTCTACAGTGCGCCCGAAGTACAAAAGGTCATCGGTCACGACATCTTCATCAAGCTCATACCCCTCAGCGTACACGAGAGCGCGAGCGTGTACTCTGAAGAGAAAGCAAAGTTGGTTCGGAAAGAGGTGGAAGATGCCGAGAGCGCAGAGGTCGAGGTGCGCAGCGCACTGGACGCCATCGGCGTACAGGAAGGTCTCGGGCGGTTCAAAGCCATGACGGAGGGAGGCGTCGGCGCCGAAGACGAGATCCCGCTAGAGGTACGCCGTTGGAGAGAAGATATCGGCGTCATGCAGGACCGAGAAAGCGTCGACGCACTCGTGCTCGCATTGTCCCGCCTCAAGGATGCTGTGAAATCCGAGCTCGACTCCATCTCGCGCGAATTGGAGCTCGAATCCCGCGAGTGCGAGTCGATGAGGGTCAAATACGATCATTTGTGGACGCAGGAGCCATCCGCATCGCTGAACAAGTCCTTGAGACAAGATCTAAAGTCTCATCTGAACGCCCTCGAGGCAGCCGCGACCTCTGACCAGCAGGTGTCCGCAATTTGGGATGCTGCAAAAGGCGACATCTCGCTGATGCTGTCATCTGGTCTAGAAGAGCTCTTCCGTGCGAGCGTACAACATGGTGGCGCAGAGAGCCTGCTAGACCTGGACGTCAGCTCGGAAACCCGCGACGAGCAAGAACTGGCCCGAATTGCACAATATACAACCGAGATAGAAGAACGTTTAGGAAGGATAAAGAAGATTGCCTACGAACGAAACGAAGTCCTCAAGGACCTCAAGGACAAGGTACTCTTTACCTTTTGTTCCGGCCTCTGCTACTCACGATTGTTCAGATTCAGGCAGACGACGTTTCACATCTCCTCCTCCTCAACCGCCGCAATAGCAGCGTCGAACCCGCTTTATTCGCTGCCGAACTCGAAAAGTTCAGACCGTATCAGCAACGGTTGGCTGCCACCGTGCACCACCAACAGATCGCTTTGCAGGAAATTCAAAGTATGTGGAAGAGTCTACGGGACACTGCAGGACGTGGACCTGGCGCAAAGAAGTGGGAAGAACGAGAGAAACGAAAGAAGGACGCCATCCGACGAATCTCCCGCGCGCGTGATGGCTACATGGAAGTCCGGGATGGATTGACGTGGGTTCATGCTGCTTGATTGATTCGCCGCTCATCTCTGCACAGGAAAGGGCTGCAATTCTACAACCAACTCACAGAATTGAGTGCGACGCTCTCCCGTAATGTCAAGTCCTTCGTTTCTGAGCGACGTTTGGAGCGCGAGAAACTGGCAGGACAGGCAGAGGTTCAACGACGGCTGTCCACTGCAAACCCACCCCCTCCTCCGGCCAACACTAAACCTCCCGTTCCACCACCACCGCGCTCGCCGCCGTCCATCGAAGCGTCGTTTGCTTCGATGAATTTGCGGAACGGAGCGAGTCGACCATCGCCACCGGCGAAGCCTCCCCAACATACATCATACACAAGCCCCGTTCCTCCTCAGCGTCCTGCCTCTTACATTCCTCCGCCTCCGCCACAGTTGCCACGCAACTCGTATGCAGCACCACCTTTAGATCCATATGCCAGTCTCGGACTGTTGGGCTCCTCACCACCCGCCCAGCCATCCGCTCCGCCGCCGCCACCGTCGTTCCCACCACAACCCTCCCGTCAGTATGCGTCGCCGACTAGCACGGGGTTCCCTGCACCACCGCCTCCGATGCAATACTCGACTCCTCCCCCAAGCACATCCCCACGACCACCGACACAGTACCAACCGATCCCACCACCCCCACCAGGCTACAATCCTCAGTTTTATCAGGGCTATGGACGTTGAGGACGCGAGCGGGTGTACGATAGCGCGAGGACGGACACGTAGATATTTTCGCCTGGCTAGCCTAGAAATGATTATTTACATGGGAGAGGCATGCAATGTAGCGCGGGCTTCATGCCTCCCCATACAGCACCTTTTTCGCCCGCTCCGACGCCCGTCGCTCCCATCGCCCGACGGTCGAAAAAACGCTGGCGACGTGCTCGTTCCACCGTGATTGTAACATGGTCGTAAACGGCCGCTCGACGATCCGCGCGGACGCCGGCAAGGGACCGGGCGTCGTCGCAGACGCGTCTACGAGTCGTCCAGAGAGGTGGTGTAGACTGTCATGGGCGGTGCGTCAGCAGGCCACGGCGTGCCATCCGAAAACGAGTCACGCACTCGTCGCGGTGTCGAGCGGTCCTGTTGGAACGCGAGAAGGTGAGGTATGGTACCATGGTGGCGAGAAAGCAGCGTACCTCGTTTGTATCAAGTCGGAGAATCCATAGTACGCCTGCAGGGTGAACGAGAATCAGACGCCAGCTTTGAGAGTTCAGGTCGGAGAACGACTTGCCCCTCCCGTCGCGACTGCCCCTGCGAGGGATCCTAGGAGAAACGACATCGATGCGCGGTCGGGTCTACTCGGTTTATGGTTGTCACTGACTGACCGACCGGTCTTCTCACGCCCCAACCAAAGCTCAATTACAACACGACTTGGATAAAATACGAGCAAGAGAACATGCGAGGCCGAATCAAAAAAAACACCCCGCGAATCTTTTTGCATCACTTGACGTGGAGCTTCACCATGTCGCTTCCATGGCACGTGATGACATCTTCCAACGACCTCGACACCTGCCATATACCCGGGGCGTCCTCTTGGCTCAAAATCACCTCGGTGCCTCTGGCGGGTCCTTCCAGCGGAACGGCGTGATCGCGCTCCCGTTCCGGATGAACGGGACTGAGATAGTTGATCGGTACGTCCACCGTGGTGCCCGCTCGACCTGGGTCGATGTGCTCGATGGTGATGAGCGTGTCCCCAGGGGTTCGGAAGACGTTGGTCACGAAGCCCTTGGCACCGTTGAGCTCGCCATCACGCCAGGCACCCAACGTGCCAGTGATCTCCATCAGCACCTTCTTGCCTTGGAAGGCTGGATCCAATAGCCATGTAGGTGCTGAAAACAGTACGTGAGACGTTATATTTTGTTGGCTAGGAGATCACTCACTTGAATCGTCCTCGTCCGGAGCCGAGACCCCCGGAGTCGGGGCTGAGTGCATAAAGCCTGCCGACCCCATGGTACGAGGCGTTGGCGCACTTGGATACGATGCAGCTGGGGTCGGAGCAGCAAACGGCGTTGGAGCAGCTGCTGGTGTCGGTGCAGACTTTCATGGAGCGAATAAGCTGCGGCAGACGCGTGAGACTTGACGGTACTTACCCATGAAGAGTAACTTGCGTCGGCTGGCCGTGCGGGTGACGTGCCCCATGCGTGATCATCCGAAGAGCCACCACCCCATCCTCCTCCGCCCCAACCCGAAGGCGTTCTGCTCCCATCGTTACTCCGGCTCGGGGATTCATTGTTCGTATATGGGTTGGGAGTTCGTGAGGAGGCACTCCACGCAGCGGTTTTACTTCCATCTTGATATGGATTGGGCGTCCGTGAGGAGGCGTTCCAAGCCGGTGCATCCTGATACGGATTAGGCGTCCGTGACGAAGGGTTCCAGGCGGGGGTCTTGCCACCATCGGCACCATATGGGTTCGGCGTTCTGGAAGATGCATTCAACGCGGGGGTTCTTCCATCGCCGTTCGCGTACGGATTTGGTGTACGACCACCCCGCCCGGGCGTGCGGCCACCGGCCGCCTGTGCATAAGGGTTAGGTGTCCGTGCTGGTGCTCCTGGGATCTTGAAACCACCTTGCCCAAGATTCGGGTTATAGGGCTTGTTAAGAGGGATAAGTGTTTCGTCGGGTCTGAAACGGGGAGGTTGAGAACCACGAGGTCAAGGCTCATGCGCAGTACTTACAATTTGCGGTAGAGCTTTTGCTTGTCGATGGTGATGACCTTGTTCCCAGTGTGTAACTCAACACGGGCAAGGCTTCCGTTGGTGTCCTTAATGATCCCAACGTAACCTTTCTGCGGACCCTTGACGACAACGACGAGGGCACCAATGTCCCTATCTCGAGGCCCGCGGCCCATGGCAGAGCCAACCATGCCTCCTGTCGTTGCACCACCAGCCACATGTGGATTCATCTTACCGAGGTCTGTACCCGGTTTGACAAGATTTCCCTTCGGTGCCAGCGAGGCCAGGGACCGGGCACGGGTGACATATACACCACCGTTCTCGGGAATATCGCGGTTATGCAAGAAAGCAAAAAATGACTGGTGAATGTGAAGCACTCTGCCTTTACGAGTCTGTGGAACATCTGAGAATGGGTCAACGAATATTTGTTGTGAACCAACCTCTCCATCCACTTCACGGACGTTGTCGTTGACGCGAAGTTCATGGCCCTCAGAGTCGGTTGCTATCGCACGATTGGAATCCCTACGCATGGATATCTGATGAGGTTGGACAAGCCGTACTTGACCGTTCTGGTCAAGTACTCGGAAGGAGTCGCGCTCAGTCTTGAAAATAACTCCCACAGTTTGTAGACTAACAGCTTCATCAGTCTCAGAAAGTCGTCAACAGAGAGTGTACTTACTCAAGTTGGACCAAATCATGCAACTCGTAGTTGCCCACAATGTTGGTGCCAGAACCCACTTCAGCAGCCTCTCGAAGATCCTTCGAGAACACAGAAACCTGAATAGAAACATGGTGAGCATAAAGTAATACCACAAATAAGGAAACCCCACCTCCTGCAGTGACATATCGGAAAGGAACGTGACTACGTTGTCAGAAACAGACACAACAAGACCGGTCTCGTCTGCGTTCTGACCGGTCATCACTTTGACATGATCACCCGGTTTGAACCGCTTGCGGACGCTGCGAGCTGGAACGTCGACTTTTTGACCGTCAATATCCACACCGACTGCAGTGATGGTCACGACGTCCTGGTTGATCGAATCGACGACGCCATGTACACCAGCTTGTTCTCCTTCAAAGACTTCGACGTGGTCTCCAGGTTGGAGGACAGAGATCGCTGCCTTCCGTGATGCTTCTGCTATAATAGAAAGGTCAACCGGATTCTCGTTCTCTGCTCCGTCTTGTCCTCGGGTAAAGCGTGTGATTTCGTCCAAAGTGGGATTAACGTCGTCCAATTGCAGCGCTGAAAGTTTGAAGTCCTTTTCAATAAAACCGTCTTTGTACGTGTCGTTTTGGAAGACGTAGACCTGATTCCGTTTGGAGACCTGTTTGCGACCATATACCTTGACTACTTCCTCGTAATTGAAGAATCGTTGGGGAGGCCGCATCGTGGAAATACCAGTACTTGCTTTCTTCCGTTTGCGTCCATCTACGCTCGCGTCGTCCCTCGGGTTAAGATCGATACGAGGAATGAACTTGAGGCCAACATCCTCGCCATTCTCGGTTATGTCCATAACCTGTGCAAGGTCGCCCTGGTACTTTCCGCGCTTGATACGAACCCATGTACCGGGAGTCACCGTCAAGTCTTGCTTCTTGATTTGCAAAAGGCTGGCCATTTCCTCGATGGGCACCAAAGTGATACCACGGTTAGCGTAGACGCCGACGAGTCCTTTGCATGCCTCGTTGACCTGCTGGGCGCTACGAGCCTCCACGTATATCATCCCCGGCAAAGAATCTCGTTCGAAAGCCGATAATATCGAAAGTGGTTGAACCGTATACTCGAGATCGATCGCCTTGCGCATGAGACTGAACACGATGTCTCGCTCTCGTCCGGGCTGAGAAGCGGTGAGTGAGGTTACGATGTTTGAATTGTGCTGGTACACTACCTTGACTCTAACTTGCCACAAGCTCGCATCATGTACTGAGGGCATAAGCAAACGTTGTGGAACCTCGTTCATGTCTCCCGTATACCGTACAGCAGCGCGTCCATAGCGCTCGTGTAGATTTTGGGCAATTTTGGCCAGGTCTTGATCGTTCAGTTCTCTCTGTCGGCGATCAAGACGAGCGTTGACAGCTGCTCTTCGATTCATGTCTTCGTCGTCCCCCTCGAGACCAGCGTCCGCAATAAACGCATCTAGAGGAAGATGTTAGGCTATAGCGACAACAATCCGATATCAAGACACACCACCGCCAGCTTCCTCCTCCTCCTCCTCCTCTTCTTCATCCGTGTCGACCTCGGCCTCTACATCGAGGAACCGGTTGACTGCATTGCGCTTGTGACGGTGCTACATGGATGTCATCTGCATAAGCTCGAAACGATGTCGCGAGAACCCAAACCTTTGCGCGTTTCCTCCCGCGATGATCCTCTTCGTCTTCGTCTTCGTCCTCGTCCTCTTCGTCGTCATCCAGTGCATCGTAAATAGAACCTCGAGGCTTTCCGGTTTTACGCTCCGGCTGAATCTGTTCTACTTCTACCTCTTCCTCCTCGTTCTCGGGTTGCACGGGATCAGAGTCCTGGTCCTGCATTGCGTAGTCGTCGTCCATGTCCATTGGGTCGAGACGGTGGTGGTATGAAGAAATGAAAGGTAGACTTGAAGGATGGAATGCAGTGGACCTGCCAAGTGTGGACGTTTCTGATTAGTCAGCTTTCTGCTCTCATCGTCGCAAGTCGACTCGGATTCAAGTTCGGATGGCCCGTTTCCTCGACCTTCCACTCGAGCTGCTACCAGTGATTTTCGACTTTGTTCTCAGGCCTCAGCACATATCCGCACTATGTCTTGTCAATAAAACATTCAACAGATTTGCGGCTCCTTTGCTGTACCGTCGCGTGTTCATTTTTGCTTGGTATAAAGCAGCAAAGACCAAGGTCAGTCTTTGACTGAGATCACCTTGTACACGTCGCTCAATAGCGCTCTCACACAGGTCATTTTACTCTTTCAGACCTTATCTAAATGTCCTCATCTCGCCCGTTGTGTAGAGAAGTTAGGCGAGTTGCCGTTAATCTGTCTCGCGACTTCAAACCCTCACGGCACCTCGTTAGAGATCAGAGACTTTCCGAAGGCTCTATCCGCCGAACGCCACGCTGAGTTACTACAAATATGTACTCAAGGGGTCCGAAACTGCGTTAATCTTAGGGCTTGTACATGGACCAGGGACGGATCCCTCCATTCTTGCGTGCTCGAGTCTCTTGGTGGTTGCCCATGGCTGCATGAGCTGGAGATCAATGGGAACGACAGCGAATATAATCCCACTTTACTCGCTCGATTCTCTCGTTTGAGCAAGATCTCGTTGATTATGCCCAACGCCCACGTTCTGGACATTTTGCCTACCTGGATTTCGATCACAGGCGAAACACTTCGCAGCCTTATGATCACATGTAAGGTGAGGTGACATATGCATATCCGAGCTAAATCGTGAATCATGGCCTGTCGGCAGGCATCAACCCATGTGACCGATGCATTTTTGGTCCACCTTGCATCGAACCTTCGAGGGTTGGAGTATCTGTACATCATCGGATGTCCTAGAGTTACCCATCAGGGTATCGGGACGATCGCCTCTGTGAACGAGAGTGGGCTTATCGGGATAAGCGTCGAGGGCCTCTCGCAGGCATTCGTACGTGTTCTGCGCACGTCCTTGACCGACTGGCCTTAGTCGTGCGTCCGGTAGGATATGTCTGCATTCAAGCACACATGTCTCCACACAAAGGCATTTAGGCGGTTGAGAGCGATCACTCTGACCGTCCACATTCATATGCCTCTGGATAAGTGGACTCGTGACGTTGGAGACCTGTTATCTTCCGCGCCGCTGGAGGTTTTCTCGATATACTCCACAACCACGTCGATAAGGACACCCATACCAGACGAATTCTGGAAGAACATGGCCGCGAAACACGGTCAACGGCTGAAGATGCTCTCTGTCCATCGAATGCAAATTAGTCTCGTCGCTTTAGAAGTGATTTGCTCACAATGCCCACTGCTCGAGCAGTTATTTATAGTAGTGGAGCAGCGTGAACTAGTAAGCACTTAGCTGATCGCAATCGCGCTCCTACATGCGAAATAATCGTATTTTTGCAGGACGATGCGGCCCGTTTATTTGCCTTGGCAAAGAACCTTCGCACACTTCACATCAACTTTCCACTGGCAACAAGTGGATCTTCGGTTGTCTCTCCACCCGTGCTGATGGAGAGGGCACTCTCGATCGCATCCGTTTGCTCCCCTACACTTGCTCATGTAGGATGTAACACACGGGTATGGCAGGTGAGAGTGGCATGCGTTACTCCGGGTAATTTCCTTACTCAGCGACTCCCCAAGATCAAGAGAGCTGTCCACGAGGACGAGAACGGCGAGAAGTACGTTATACCAACACTAGCTGCGCAGGAGAACCCAGACGTTCCTGAACAATTCCTCGTCGTTCGAGCGTGAACTTTGGGGTGTGAATTTCGAAGTTGTGGGGTTCACTGTCCCATCATTGTCGGCCCTGTGGGTCCCCCCAAGCCTAACTGTATTATGCCGTTATCTCTGTTGAAGATGTTCTTGATCAATTGTCGCCACCGTCAAGCGAGACGTGTTGGTTGTATGTAGTAAGGAATAGATGTGGTTGACACTTAGGAGAAATCTTGTCTAGAATTGGTAGATTGACCAAACACGTGTAGCTGCCATGGTGTCGAGTAGCAGGCGACCAAACATTCTTCTTTCTCCCTCGTCCTCGACCATGGAATCTGCGGCCGTATCAACGAGCGCGTCGTTGCGAACACTTCACCCACGACAAGAACATACCGTTAGTTCTGTCAGCTCTGCAGCCAGTGCCTCACAGCCATCGTCACCTCGGTCGAGTGCGCCTCCTTCGCCTTCCGGCAGTCCATCCGAATCGATATCCTCGCTGCCATCCGTCGGATCTTCTTTCTTTTTCTCCTCTGCCGCTGCCAGTCCCCCACATTCTCATCCTCAATCCGACCATGCCAGGGAATCCACACAGGGGCTCATCATCCCGTCTCTCACCCTCCCCGAAGCCCTTCCGCGACCGACACAGTACGGAAAGACCCTAGGAGACATCCGTTTGCTCGTGATTGGGGATGCTGCTGAGGATCACACCCTGGTGTCCAGCCTGTTGTTGGATGACAATGAGGACGTGGTGGACGCCGGTGACTGGGAAACAACCAGTGATGGTTTCGTGCGACGCGCTTCGACGGACTGGATTGAACACAAGGACGCACATGGACTCGAGAAATTTGAACCGTCACGGAACGTTGAGCTTATTGCCCGTCACAACGTGCAGAGTGATGTACGTTTATCACATCTCGTACTGGCGAATTAATTCTGATGAACGAATGGATACCAGCCTTCGTTAATACTGCCAGCCGTCCATTCACCGTTCCATTCTCTACTGGAAATAGTTGACCAACGCTGCCAGCCGTCTGTCGCCCTGGCTAACTTGATTGCGTCACCGTGGGCACCGTTATACACAGCTCTTATAATTCTGACAGATTCAGGTAAGAAGATCGTCCATTTTCGTCTTCCTATGCATCCACAGGAGCCAACCCTACTCTATTTACAGGACCTTCTAGCACCGAAAATGATCTCATTGACATGCTTGCGCCTCATATCCCCGTTATCGTGCTTCGCCATGGCTTGGATCAGACCAGATTCCCTTCACGACCTCACATGTCTTCCTTCAGACCTGCCTCGCCTTCGGCGCTCCGCGATGGCTTATTCCGATCGCCAGAGACCCTCTCATCCTTGCGCTTCGAGGCAGCCGAACGGTTCCTGCGTTGGCGGGAAGTCGAGCGTGCAGTAGAAAACATTGCTGCAATCCATCGCGAAACGGCACACTACATCGCCGAGAAGCCACAGGGCTGGGACAAGGCCAGGTGGGAGGCTGAGTGGGAGATACGACTATCCCAGGATGTCGCTACTCGCACCAGAGAGAACACTGTTACAGCTCGGCATGATGCAATCAGTCCGCCTGTCCCTTGTGTCGATCCCTTGCATCTTTCCAGTTTGCTATCGTTGTCTCTTTCTCTACTTCAGCCGGTCAGAGACTGTTTCCACAAGAACATGTCAAGGGCTTTGGCGAAGTTGTCCGACGGTGAGGTACGAGTTGCATTGTTAGGTAGCTTTTGCATCGGAATTGGGATTGGCCTCATGATTCGATAGTTTTTCTTCTGTTGTCTGCTGATTTTTGGCATTAAATTGTGAAATTGGTTCCATGTAACTTATTTTCATTGGATGGACCGGATTCATGGTGGCTGCCAGAAATTTGCCATTTGGGAGCGAGGTGTTAGTAGGGCTCAATGGTCTAGTCGCATGATACGTGCTTCGGGTGTTTTTCCCCGCCGCGCAGGTGGTGAAGATGTACGTGACCCGGGTTCAATCCCAGTGAAAACTGGGTATGACTCGGTAGGGTCAGATGTGGCCACGTCTTACCTTGATGATGCTCATATTACCAGATCTGACTTTTTCTATACATGTCGATGTATTGTCGCGTAGTATCCCTTGTTATCGACGATCACGATCATCTCAAATTCACTGAACTCGTGCGTGATCCCACACATATCGTGCCATCACACGCGCATCCACCTGAATCGCACACACGGTGACACCATCATCATATCAACCTATTCGAAATGGAGCCTTCCGCCAGTGGCTCGTCCAGTAAAAGGCAATTTGTATGTACCTGTCGTCGGTATTGTGAACGCCAGCCTCGTCTTTTATCCGAGGCGACTTTCTATCGTCACTTGGCCGAGGCAGAAGCAGACGAACAACCTAAACTCAATGCTACCAAGACGGCGCCTTCCTTGGACGCCGCCCGCACAATACTCGCCAATAGAACATCCTTTGATAACCAACAAGCTGCAGAACGATCTGCTAACCAATCCGGCCCAAGTAGAGTTATCTGCGCGAGCGCTCGTCGAACAGCGACATTGCAAGCCTTGGCGAAGAGAGCTCGAGAGGAACAGGACTCTCAAACACGTATGGGCAAACGAAAGTGTGCCCGGAACAAAGAAAATGAAAATCTTATTTTAGATGTGCGTTATCTACTTCAAGTTATCTCTTAAGAAAGTCACCAATCTATATCTACAGCCACAAAGGGCTGATGGACTTGGACCAGAACAAGGGGCGTTTTTACCCCCTCCAGAGCGCTTCTCTCCCTTCCCTGAGGTTCCCGCCTCGCCTCAGGCTCGCCGCCCATCGAGTCCCCCACCGCAACCTTTGGAGGACGATTCTGCTCCCTCTCGCTCCCCAACTCCTCCAGTAGTACCTCGGAACGAACCAGAAGAGGATCATCAGCCCGCTCGGAATAATCGGCGTCATATCAACTACGATCGAAGACGCCCTCCAAATATTGATGTCGACCAACTTTCTCGACTCACAGTCCTCCCAAAGCTTCAACAGACTTGGGACTTTATAAGGACCGTCCAGAATGCATCTTTTCAAGACCCAATAGCAAAGATGACGGACGTAATGCTCACTCGGTTACGAAATCCTCCACAACAGCCTATTCAAATTGATAACCCTGGTGTCCGACATAGTGTCTCGGTTTATCTTGCACTCGAACACGCGTCCCAAAGCGCTTATGAGCGCGTCATCAAATCCACGCAGCGAGCGTTTCCGGACGCACCTGGTGTTGTGAATTGTTTGAGGTTCGGAGCGGTCGAGGAACTCCTAGCGGCACACACAGGAATTGAACTTCTCCAACACGATATGTGCCCAAACTCGTGTCTTGGATTTACAGGACCATTCGAGGACCTTATTGCGTGCCCGATTTGCAATACATCTCGATGGAATGAAGCGAAGCTAGAAGCGACTCGCGGTCGATTAAAGGTTCCCGCAAAGACGTTTACTACACTTCCTATAGGACCGCAAATTCAAGCTTTGTTTCGCCACCCTGAAACCGCGCGAGCAATGGCCTATTTATACGAGAAAACCCAAGCGATCCTTGATGAATATGAACGCACACAGAAAATTCCGATTATCAGTGACGTTGCAATGGGTTGGGACTACCTCGGCGCTTGTCTTGCAGGTGATATCAAACAAAACGATGTAGTCGTAATGGCGTCCCTCGATGGTGCACAGATTTACCAGGACAAAGATTCGGATTGCTGGCTTTATATCTGGATAATCCTCAACCTCGCTCCGGACAGGCGCTATCGTAAGCTCTATGTCATGCCTGGCGGTTTCATTCCAGGCCCGAATAAACCCAAGAACATCGACTCGTTCATGGTTGTCGGGTTACACCACCTATCTGCACTACAGAAAGAGGGACTGCAAATCTGGGACTCGTCTCGCAACGAGACATATCGCTCTGATCTGTATTTACTTTTCACGACAGCTGATGGCCCTGGCCTTGTCCATTGGGATGGCCTCGTTGGACACTGCGGCAAGAATGGCTGTCGACTTTACTGTGGTGTCCGGGGGCGACAAAAGGACTCCCGTTCTCATTATTATCCCGCTCTTTTACTCCCGCACAATGCCAGTCAAACTTGTAACCATCCCGATATATCCTCGTTTCACATCCCCCCAGCTGGTAGTGAGGAATACTCGAGAAATTTAGTCCACGTCGTCTCGGCCCCAAATCAACGTCAATTCGAGTCCCGTCGCACCGAAACAGGAATTTCAAAGCCCCCACTTATCCTTGGACTTCACCCAAGCCGCTCCCTCTGTGTCCCCCGCTGTTTGACACCCGACATAATGCATCTTGCAGCAAACATAAGTGAACTTCTAGTATCCCTCTGGCGAGGAGATATCACCTGTATGCCAACGGATGACATCGCTACGTGGGACTGGGCAGTTTTCCGTGATGAACAGATTTGGCAAGCGCACGGCCGTTTGGTTGAAGAAGCTGGTGCCTATCTCCCAGGTTCATTTGATACGAGACCTCGGAATATCGCAGCCAAAATAAATACGGACTACAAGACATGGGAGTTCGTGGTGTACACGTTCGCTCTTGCTCCAGGTCTACTGCAAGATATCCTTCCTGACCGCTACTGGAGAAATTTCTGTAAGCTCGTCCGAGGTTTTCAAATATTGTCCCAACACGAAATCAAGCACGAAGAAGCCCTCGAAGCCACTGTTCTTTTGGCCGCATGGGAAAGAGAATTCGAAGAAATTTATTATCAGCGTCGCAATGATCGTATTCACTTTGTTCGCCCATGTGTCCATCAAGTTATTCATCTTGGCCCTGAAACCTTTCAAAAAGGCCCAAGCATATGTACTGCCCAGTGGACCATGGAACGGACCATCGGAAATCTGAAACAAGAGATACGCCAACCCTCAAATTATTTTGCTAATTTTGCCAATGAGGGTCTTCGGCGTGCACGCGTCAATGCTCTACTTGCAGCACTACCAGACCTCGATGACTCCCATCACGCTCCGAGTCTCGCTTCTAAAGTAGTTGACCTTGGGAACGGCTATGTGCTCCTCCACAAATCTGACAAGCATCCGGTCCATCCATCTCATGGCACAGCCGGCTCAATTTGGGAGTTTCTGGATCACCCAAACCCGATTCCTAAGATAAAACGGTGGGCACGACTTTTATTACCAAATGGACAAATTGCCCGAAGTGCATGGAGAGAAGAGCTCAGGGCTCCAGATACTCTGCGCGTTTCTCGCATGATCAAGGTAGAGCATCTATATTTTGTTTCGCATTGCCAGTGACCCAATCTGTTTTTTAGTTTAAATTCCATGACACGGTACTATTCGGCGAGGCAATCTATTATACAAGACTCGCAGTCCCCGACCACAATGACAATGTGCGGTTTGTAAATGTTGCACTTGTCCGTGTATTTTCACGTCCAGATGCAGTCATGCTCGATGCATCCTACTCGACGGTACCAAGATGTGAAGCAACCGATGGAATTCTCGTGCTCGAAATTCACAACATCATCAGTGTCATAGCGATGGTCCCAAGTACGCACCAGCTAGAAAATGGACAAGTTAGAAATGATTTTTTCGCAGTCGAGAAGCCTGGACTGAGTGTTTCTCATTTTATGGATGCGGAGGGAGCAGTAGAAGATAATGAACTTGATTAGAACACTTTTGCATTGATGTGGGGTTGGTCATATCGTACAACGAACACTGTACACTACAATAGGACTGAAATGGAGGCAACTGTGGATGAAATGGTGCATGGAAGGAAGTAAGCGGAAGCGGTAGTACAAAATGACTCGGATGTACTAACGCACTGATACTGGATTATTTGTTGCGGGTGCTAACAGGTTTCTCATATTTGAAATACTGTTTCTTGGGCTGGTTTTCCTGTAGAAGAGAGGATGATTGTGCCATTAGGATGGCACATATGGCGCATATAGACACTCACCTTGTTCGTAGCAGAGACCGACACTAGTGCACTGGCAGGCTTGATGGCTTCCAGTGATTTTACGAACAGGACATCATCCTCTGACTCTGTTGGGCTATCGTCGTTGATTGAATCTTTAACTATTTGGTAAGTAGTCCTGTAGAGAAGACGAGTTACTCACCGCATTCCCAAGAATGTTTTCTCATCTTGTTAGTAGGAGCGAGTGGGAGGATTATCGGTATATTATTCTCTTTTTTGGTCACCGTGACTGCGGTCGTGTCGTCATCGTTTTTCAAGAGCATGTGAGGGCGAACAGGAGAAGAAACAATCTCGATTGTAAGAGGGCCGGGGAATTCAGGGTTGTAGGTGAATATATAACTGTCTTCAGCATGTTTCAAAGGTACGCAGAGCTTGACACGGTTATCCATGGTGGTGGTAGCAACGTATGAAGTAGTGGTAGCGACAGCATAAATCTTCTAGTCAGTTCGGGTTAGGGTTAGCTAAAGCAAATGATGTCAGATCTTAGCTGGTATGCTGAAGTTGCCGCACTGTGCATTCTTTCTTTCTCCCATTCTCTCCCCCCCCCTGAAAAAAACAAAGGTGTTACGATGCGAACTCGTATTCTAACTACTTTGTCGTCGTTGTCTTCGTCGTCATCATCGTCATTTGGTTCACCACTTGATGCAGTAATACCCCTATCAGCGCAGCCACCACCATTAACGCAGCCACCACCACTCACGCAATTCACACAATTTGCCCCAATACCACATGGCAACACTGCTGGAACAATCCTGGAACATTTTGGAACGGTAAGGGACTAATATCATTTTAGGTCTAATGGTGTAGACTCCAAATGGCGAGCAGCCCGGACCACCTCAGGCTGGATATCCCAGCCCATTTTATGTGGACTATATGCGGGAGATTCACACGCAACGTGAGATTATCAAGGAGCTGGAAATTGAGAATGCAAAGCTCGTTGCCGAGTGTAATACCCTCAGGTAGGCAGGGGCATGTTTGAAGAGACATTACTAATCAGAGTGCATGAGCACTAGGAATGTAATTAACCACAACCACAAGCCTGCTATTGATCCTGGCCTATCTGCCCGCCCTACACGAGAAACTCACCCCAAGATCAAGTTTTGGACACTTGCCAACTACAACAATTGGCTTTTACTACCTGAGGCGCAGTGTGCCCAGCGCGGAAAAGAACCCTACCTTGAGGAAGAAAACGGTGAACCAGTCTCAAATAGTCGACTCACAAGTATCCGCGAGGCCATTCGTAGTGCCTGGTGTGAGCTCGTCAACATGAAGCATGCCCCACAGGTTTGGGGCGAGTTAGACACCACAGAAAGAGACTTCTTTCACGGACACATAGAAAAGTCCTGGCCACTTTTTAGGTGCACAGAGGGTGGTTGGAAGCTTGACCGCATAGCATGCACAGGATATCCTGCATGGCGCGTAGGCCATATAGACACCAGTGGAAACTGGTTATCCAAGGAAGAAAGGAAGAAGAGGAAAGTAAAACTGATCGAGGACAAAGGCCTAGCCCCCAAAAAGAAAGTGAGAGGTAATGTAGTGTTTTATGCTCGATGTCCCACTGACTATTATCCATCTAGTGGGTTCACAAGAACCGTCGGTCTCTTTCTATGGATCCAATGGGTTTGTTTCCAACAAAACAGTGCTTGATACTGCTCCTCTCAGCGCTGTCTCGGTCGACAAGTCTACTGTCGCCGTGGGTACTTCCAATGAAACGGTGCTTGATACTACTCCTCTCAGCGCTGTCTTGGCCGACAAGTCTACTGTCGCCGCAGGTACTTCCAACGAAACGGTGCTTGATACTGCTCCTCTCAGCGCTGTCTCGGCTGACAAGTCTACTGTTGCCGCGGGTACTTCCAATGAAACGGTGCTTGATACTACTCCTCTCAGCGCTGTCTTGGCCGACAAGTCTACTGTCGCTGCAGGTACTTCCAACGAAACAGTGCTTGATACTGCTCCTCTCAGCGCTGTCTCGGTCGACAAGTCTACTGTTGCCGCGGGTACTTCCAATGAAACGGTGCTTGATACTACTCCTGTCATATCTGTAGATTTCTCCAAGTTCAACTCTGGTCCTCCGGACCAACTCCGGTTCGTTGCTGCAACTCCGGACCACTTCGAAGTTGGCTATGTTTCTACATTCGTCTCTCCATTCTTGTTCCTGACTTATACTCCTTTGGTACTAAGTGCTGTCGCTGTTTAGTATTATCCGTGACAGTTCCGTAGTTCGGTACTTTCGTACCTCCGGAACACTGCTCCGAATCCGGACTCCGCAGTACTTCTACTTAGTATATAAACTGTACACTCAGAACTATTTACCTTAGTTCGAATATCATCTTAGACTCAACTCCTATCCTCCGGAAGTCTTGACGACTTTCCCTCTAGTCCACTCGTGAGGTTAGCTCATCGCTAAGCCTTACAACCCTCGGACCTCCTCAGTATCTCCATCCTAAATCCGGGACAGGACCTACAGTACAACAAGGGCGCACCACATACGGTGAAGCCAAGTCCCGACACCAGCTAACTCCGGAGTTCTCGGAGTTTGCTCGGAGTTGTTCCAGTCTTAACAACTCCTCTCAGCGCTGTCTCGGCCGACAAGTCTACTGTCACTGCGAATGCTCCCAGGGATCCCACTCCTGACCCACTTTCCACCAATAACACACTGCCCGATTCCATTATCTCTGTGCCAGATGTCATAAATCATAAGAACCCTCTGTGAGTTTTCTGTTCATATTATTTGCTGAACTAATATACCATCAAAATAGTGATGAGCTCGCGAGGGTCACAACAGGATTTGGGATCACTATCCCTCCGAGTCCCAATACTACAACTTTAGCCTCTACAGCAACTGTGGGTCCTACAAACACCAGTCCCTTCAAGTTCGTAACCTCTCAAGCAACCGGCGCTAAGACCCCATCTAGTACAAGGCCAAAGAAGATTGTAAAAATGCGACCCGGGCCTGTACGCAACAGAAGGTAAGCAAAGCATTACTCACACACTTCGTCAAGCTTACTCACTCTTGTAATCTTTAGAAATCTTTGTGCACATCGGTGGTTGAGAGCATTCAAAGACATGGCAGACAGAACGACCACGGAGTTCAAGCAATACTATGATTCGTTGAGTAAGGAGCAACGTGGGGTCAGCTGATTTCATTATTTGTTTGCACTATCTAACAAATTCCAAAGGCATACGAAAAGGAAGCAGGAGAATTGGTACGCCAATAACCCCACCATATTTCAGATACTACTAATGGTTTATATTTAGGTTGCGAACAATGCATGGAAT
>JBBPKY010000207.1:0-33662 GCA_038089495.1 Xerocomellus dryophilus
ACGTCGTCCCGCCTTCTGTTGCCACCTTTGTGGTGGAAACGACGATGCGATTTCTGCGTCCTCTAAGCTCCTTCGGGAGAGGCGCACTGTCGTTGATCTCGATTGTTGTGGGCGGTGGGTAAGGAGGGTTAGTTGATGAGAGGGATTGAGGCGTCCAAGAAACGGGATGCTCGTATAATAGGGCATACCGATCGAGTTGACAGGTGTAGAATTTGACCAGTCCATTTCGGGGGGGACGTCTGCCCATTCGGCTGGCTGTCCTTGAAAGCCGCTGAAGAAGGGCTCTGATGACTCGCTGCGACGACTGCAGGTTGAAGAGAGAGGACGAAAAGAAGATGCAAGACGTAGATGATAGAAGCCAGAGGAGGCCTTGAGCTGAGATGAGGACGTGCGGCGGAGCGTGGAAAGTTACTATCCTTTGAACCCAAGCCATCGTCGGTGCTGATATAACCTCACTGCACCAGTGGGCTTGGCTGACCTTCCCTTCCCTGTGCCCGCGAGGAATGGTCCCTGGCCGGTCGACACCCATCCACCTCGCTTGCAACAAGCCCTCAACGACGGTACACACCGCAGAAGTTCCCGGTCGGGAATTTGCAGGCGGCGTCGACTCTGCAGATGCCAACCGTGGATGTCCCATCGATCTCTTGTTCAAAACCGGGAGCGAGCCCGCTCGTCAGTCTGCAATCGCTTCCGACTGACTAAACGCCTCCAGTGCTAGGTGCGTCCGCAAAACTAGGTAGGACCGCCGTCGCGATGAAAGGCGAAGTCCCACGGCTCGACGCAATACCGCACACAAGCTCATGCCTTGGCCAGGTTCCGAGTGGGGCGTCGGCCGCATCACGGTAGGTGTCACTCGTCTACCCCTCGTTCGCACTGACGAGGCCGGAATAGATCGAAAACCAATCCACTGCCGTATCGGCATTCTCTATTCCCGTCGCCGCGCCGGTCGATCACAAAGTACCATTCGTAGTAATAGGAGATGAGGACGCCAACAATGCTGAGCCTTGCAGTCTATGAGCTTGGGCCGCATGGTCCTGCGCAATCTGTTTTCCATGAATGCTGTTCTTCAGGGAGTGCGCCTCTCCACGTCCCGTAACTGGCACTTACTTCAAGGTACCGTCCGCGATAACCATTCAGCAACTTTGCCTTCTGTTGTGGCGGTTGCGCGTGGCGGTCGGGTCGCTTACACGCTCTTGCTGTCACGTGTACCTGCCACGGTGCCACCGGGGCTCGGCCATCCCTGTCTGCTCGAAACGTAGCCCAAGCGCACCCGTAGCACCTACCTACCCGCGCGCCCCAAACGCTCTGCGAGCATACCCGACACGCCCTCGACAGAACCTACACGCACCCGCGGACCCCTCGTCGTTTCAGGATGTGCCCCAAGTGCCTCCAGTGCCGCTGTCGCTTCGAAACGCACCCCAAGCGGATACCCACACCATCATCGATGCCATGCGAGAAATCGGTGAGAGCATCACGCGGCGAATAGTTGTTTGAAGAGTGCCGTTCTGGCAAGAATGACACATATTCAGTGAACATGGATAACGACATTATCCGGGATTCAAACCGCTGAAAGCAGATCCCTTCGTCTCATGGTCGTCCCGGCGTTTATTTTATTGCTCCTCGCCAGTGTGGGTAGGTGCTTACAGAGCGTCGGGCGTGTACAGTGAATCAACAGAACCTAGTGGCAGTAACTACGAAAAATTTGACCATGCTGGACAATCCCGGTGACCAGGTAGGGCCGTTGGGGATAGTATTTCATTAGGGTATAACAAGATTTCGGGGAAACAACACCGTGGCGGCACGGGTACATGCGGTATAAGCGTACATACTCGCGGGTCGTTGGTATTATCAGTCACTGTTGTGTCAGTACAAGAACTATGTTGTGATTTTCTTAGTCCTATCTCTGTTCTTAACTTGTAGTGGTGCCTTTTAATCGCCTCGACCAAGTCTTCATGCCCCACCCTGTAACACTTCAACCATGCACCAAGGCAGAGCATAGCCCGGGCTGACGAGGGTGATAGTCGGTTCCGAGTGAAATGAGGAGGTGTCGACCTTGGGAGAGAACACGTCCACAGCTGTTGAGGTCACTGAGCAAGCCTGAGCCGGATGACATCGTGAGATATCATTGTCTCACCGGTTGCCCGGCTTTGCGAGTAAAGGTTGCGAAGATCGATTTACTAGGAGATTTCATTCTCGTCCACCGAATAGCATCGACGGCCTCTTTCCCCCAACAGCTGGTGGTGTGCTTGAGGTTAGCGGTAGACGATTTGACAGGGATAGACGATGACAACTCCGATGTTTTGGCTTTTCACGAGTTTGACGGTCTTCTGGGCAGTCGGCCTGAGGGCCTTGACGGTTTGGATAGGTATTGATACCGTAGTGTGAGGAGGATGAGTTTTGTCGAAGCCGAATTCGTCAGTGCCCGTGCATCAGGGGAAAGTGTTCTAACTTGCCTAGATTCTAAGCTCGGATATCATACGACGGCCGATTAGTATTCACGAGTAGGATATCGAGGACTGTGGTCGAAGCCTTTCGTTGCATGTACCATGCGCGTACATGTCGTGGCACCTACCGTAGCACAGCCACATACCCGTGCGGTACGAGTACGATATAGCAACCGGTAGGGCAATCGAACACCGTTCCCGTACTTACCCGCTACACCCGTCGCGTCGTACACCCCTAACCCACGGCGTTTCTCCTTCCCGTGCTATATCCTGGATGTAAGTCACCTCGATTGAACTCCTTGGCACTACCGCACCCACATTATCGCGATCTGAACCATGTGCTAACCTCTTCCTGACTATGTCCGTGGATCTGATCCCAGGGACGTCCTTTGGATAATATTCATGTTCAGCTGGTGCGTTCCTCATGGTGTACTGTGGCGTGACACCGGCGTGCTTCTTACAAATAGACGTTCGGATGAGAGTCTGAGAGTTGTCCGCTGAGTACTTTTTGCCCCTCATGCGTCTCTCTGTGTGGGGTGGTATCGCCCTCAGTCTGCTACGTATGTTCCTTTCACGCTGATGTTATGCCTCCATGACGTGTTCCTCACCCATCATACATATTCCAACCACTAGTGACTCTGACTTGCGTGCAACCAGTCCATACTCAGTCGTCCGTCACGGGTCCGCTCAACAACGCTACATCGTTCCCAGTTGGCTCGTGTATGTTGACCACATGTGCAAACGTGAGTTTATCATCATTTATTTAGTCCCTCGCCTCATAAATTGGCTATAGGGCGCGTGCTGCAATAGTTACGATAGTTCGTGTGGCTTTGGGCCCCCATACTGCACTCCAGTTTCGTCCGGCGGTAATTGCACCAGCAACTGTGAAGCTCAAGCTGAATGTGGTCAATACGCTCAGCCGGCCGATAGTGCATGCCCTCTGGTCAGTAACGATGCATCAGTTGTCCTGCAGTTTGCTGATTACATTCTAGAATGCCTGCTGTAGCCAGGTATGTCCCACGTTTCCTGCTCTCACTCTCAGTTCTGAATAGTATTTCAGGATGGCTTTTGTGGGACTACGTGTGAGTAGCCGACGTACCACATGTCCTCGCCGAGCTCATTTATATAACTTTACCCCTCAGCGGAATTTTGCGGTACAGGATGTCAATCCAACTGTGGAGATCCCGTAGTTCCCGTTTGTGGTGAGTTCTCACCTTGCAAGCCAAGGGTTGATAGTTGATTGTTCATCTTCCATTTAGGCGCGGAGACGAACTCTGCTTTAACTCGTAGAATAGGTTATTACAACGGTACGGCAGCTTCTCGGTATGATCATGTTTCCTCGCAAGGGTGCGTCTTTCTTGACTACGACCAGGAGCTGTATGGCTTTTTCTCCGGAACATATCTACACAGAAGACATCACACATGTGAACTTTGCGTTCGCACATATTTCCGAGTACGTATGCTATCATCGTACATTCACCGCTACATCAATTCCAAACCACATATTAGCTCGTTCCAGCTCGTCGAGGCGAACTCAGGAGATAGTCAATTATGGCAAAGAACAACTAACCTCAAGAACCAGGATCCCACCCTCAAGGTGTTTCTTTCTATTGGTGAGTCAAAAGCACTGTGAGCCCCAAACCTGTATTCACTTCCTTCGGAAGGTGGCTGGTCTTTCAATGTACGCGCACAATACACCGCTTGATGGTGATCTCACTTCTTGTCGCTGGCCTCTAGGACCCACCGACATCCACCATCTTTTCACGACTGGTTGCATCTACTGACAACACGAATACCTTCATCGCCTCCGTGTTGTCCATTATGGAGACATACGCGTTTGATGTAAGCGTTCCCGTCAATTCCCGGAAAGATGTTCACACTTGATTTCACAAGGGTATTGATATCGATTGGGAAGTACGTACCGCTTTCCCCGGTGCATTGCAAGGCCTGATACTCGATGAACTCAGTATCCCGGAGCATCTGATCGCGGTGGAGGACCTGCAGACACGGAAAACTTTGTTACATTCATGGCAGCTGTAAAGGTGGTGTATTCCTTCCATAATATAACCGTTCGGTTAGCTAACTCGGCATGATAGGCTGCATTCAGCACCGCAGGATACGGTCTTTCATTGTAAACACTTGATCTCTTCCCTTCAAGCATGTACTGAAGTGTTTTCATTCGCATAGCACAGCACCGTCTTCATATTGGTACCTTCGGCACTTCGACCTTCCCGGTTTGCTCAAAAGCGCAGATTGGGTGAACGTTATGTATGTGGTGGTTGTGTTCTAGTAAATAAACTGCTCATTCAGTGATATAGGACCTATGATCTCCACGGTGTGTGGGATGGAGCTAATCCCTACATTGGGTCAGTAAGCCGGCACAGTAAATCAGGGGAAGTTACTGAACGTGTACACAGGGATCTCGTTGTTGGACACACAGACTTGATTGAGAACGAAGCAACCTTCGATCTATATTGGAGAGCTGGTGTGAATCCCTCGCAAGTAGTAAGTGTGTAGTGCACTCTCCTGGTATCAAAAATTAATGGGTCTGCAAGACTATGGGTTTCGCGTTTTATGCCCGCTCCTTCATGCCCGCAGGTGGACCTTGCGAGGGTCCTGGTTGTACATGGGTATGCCAAACTCCCCTTTCATGCCGGGCCGATCTCTGACGGGCAGTACACGACCATAGGTCAGTCCTGGCACCCCAGGGCGATGCAGTTCCACGTCCGGAGTCCTGATGTGGTCCGAAATGGATGAAATACTCGCAGGTAGTGGTGATTTTAAGCCTTTGTTCGACCCAGTTGCTGCGGTGAAGTTCGTGGAATGGGAGGGGTGAGTACATTTTCCTTCTCGAACCTAGTATTCGCACGCATCATTCCGGGGGGACAGGGATTCAATCAGCTATGATGATGCACAGACATTCGGAATGAAGCTCAACTAGTAAGTTCACTCGACACGGAAGGGGCGTTCGATATTCTCACAAGGAGACAATAGTGCCAATGACCATTGTCTTGGTGGGTCGATGATATGGAGTTTAGATCAAGACGATAGCAAATATAGGTACGCAACCAGGAGGCCCAGATTTGTCGTCATGTTCTTGATATATGCATTTCAGCGCGTTGTCGGCGCTTTACGGGAATGTTACTGAAGGGATCGCAAGTGGCGTCAGTCAGGGTGCTAGGTGCCTCGAAACAGACTGGGGTGCATCCGGTTGCCCGATTGGATATAGGTATGGACGACACAAGAGACGCGTTCCACGCCGTTTTTAACATACCCATCTTAGCTCCGTAGGATCTGATCAAAATCGCGATGGACAAAGTCGTTACATATGTTGTGTATCTAGTACGTCGCGCGCATTGCTTCTTCGACGGTGTTTGGGCATAACCGTTTCGCTTCAGCATATGTACCGTCACCAGATTCCTGTGCATGTGAGACTGAATTCTTGCTTTCTGGTTAGTCGTGACTGACACACGCTAGGGATGCCCGAGCCCACTGGGACTTCCCCATATCCTCCGACGTGCCCACAGAACTACATCCTGTTGGCCACTTCAACAGACACTCGTGTGGCGGCGTTTTGCTGCAAGACGAGTGTGGCCATTAGCTGTGAACTAGGAGGTAGGGCCACAACCCTCAATGTGACGATCATCGAGGATGGCTAAGCGATATTTGCCAGACACCTGCGAGTCTAACCCGACATGTCCGGCCGACAACTCCACCCTCGTGACGACGCTGGTAAGTGGCTATAGCGCCAAATTCTCTTGCACAGATGGCAAGTCAAAGCCGTTCTGCTGTGTCCCGAGTGAATTTCCATACGCAAACTGCTCGTGGGTTGGTACACCACCTCTTTGTGAGTGCCGGCACAACCGCCAGAGGTTAACGCCCCTGGATGACATGTATTTGGCATCAGGTCTTGACAGTGGTTGCGCTGTTGGTCAGGTCACGGTGATCAGCGACGTTCAAGGAGATGCTAGCCAGTCATGCAGTGGCGACGGGACGCGGACATACTGTTGTGATCCCATTGGTGCGTTGATTCGTTGCTTGTCTTAACGGGGGGGTCTTATGACGGATCATTCCAGGCAACGATCCTGTGCCAGTCCCTTTTGATGACATCTTCCCAAGCGGCGCTGTTAATGGAACCGTAACGTCTGATGTCCAGTTCGACCCGGATGTCGGTACCACAGATTCATCAGTATCCTCTAGTAGTAATTCAACAACGAATAATGACGAGAACACTGAGGCGTTTGGCGAAGTTTTCATTGACTCTCCAAATGCCCAATCCGTCTCTTCGTTGTCGAAGGCCTCTGACTGGGTCGTAACTTCATGCGATGCGAAAAGTGACCAACCACAGACAGTAAGGATGCGCCGCCAATTTCCCTGCTTTCCTTTTGTATTGTCACTCAATCACGCTTATTTCTGCCAGGTTCTCGCTTACTGTTCTAAATCGATGGATAGCTCTGGTTGTGCACATGTCTTTATCGGAGGTACTGAACATACCATTGTGCAAATGCCCTCATCTTGCGGACTTGGCCGTTACGCTCGTGTCGTGAGCCTAACTCCCCACACGAATCAGTCGATTTTATCAGCGTCCCACCAAGCGAAGAAGCCGGCGACCGAGCCCGTGTATTCGTTGTCTTTCGACTATGGTATGTTTCCCCGACTTATTCATGACGATGAAACGGATCGATTAATGGCTTGCTTGACAGAATTCTCGGTCATTCCGGCCTCGAATGGACCCATATATATGCGTGCGGGTGAGTCATTGCATGGGGGTTGCTATCGACATCACTGACTCGAAGTCGTATAGATGTGACCGATATGCCTGGGTACTGGGATAGTGTCGTGGAGTCGCCTCCAGAGCGCAAACGATGGTATGTCAAACGATATGACACAATCACGATCGTCCTCATGCTGTGGGTATAGGCTTCGTGAGCAGGAGATGAAGAAACCCATCCACCGTAGATGGTGGGGCTCATTTACCGCCTGGCTCACGAAGGTCACGACGGTACATTGAAAACAATGGATAACCAACACTCGAAACTGACACCCCATAGGTGAAGAAAAATAACAAAGCCACTCGCACATTCCAATGGCGGGGCACTGTACGTGCACGCGGGACCTTCGGTCTTATTAACACGACTGATGATTTTATTAGTGGATTATTTATGAAGACGGAATTAGTTGCGCTGGTGAGCGTCATTCAAATCGACCGTTCCCTGACTCCAAGTCACGTCCCCTTCTTAGGCCCGGAGGGGACAGAATTTGAGGCTTCGATGGACATCACGCTCACCGGCGTCGCTAGTAAGAATTTCTGATTTTCTCTGAACTCAGCGGTGACACTGCAAAATAGGGGCGAGCGCAAGTTTCGGCTACTACCTTGAAGCGACTATTGTACCACCAGCAGGTATGAGGAGCTCGAAATCGTCCTGGTCACATGTAAACCTGGTTTCTCTTCCACAGTTCAAGCCGTATATCTGTTTTTGTGTACGTTCGGCGTCTTCCCGGCCAGTCATCATACTGATCACCTAGCAGCTACTGACGCATATGCATCTGCCGCGTTCGTTATTCAGGGATCAGCTATAGCCCAGTATGATTCCGACAATATCAAGTTTGCGGTAAGAACATTTGCTTCCTGTATCTATGCTTTCGCTTCATGCTGGTCGATTAGACATTCGCTTTCCCAGGATTTTACGTGTGCGTTCCATGTGCATTGCGAGCGTTGCCTTATCTCACTATTTGTAGCCCCGGTCTTCTCACCATTGGTCCAAGCCTGGTCATCAATGGTTATAGTGAGTCCCGGGTTATGAAGTTTTCGTCGTCGTACCCTGACTGTTTCAGTTTCCGGGGAGCTCTCCATGGGAGGGTAAGCATCCACTCTATCTCTGTTGACCAGCTACTGATGAGGTTCTAGATCTCTTGAACTAAGTGCTGAGGTTCAATTCCCTCCAGTCAACATCCAGCTAGGTTACGTCAACGATTCGTTCGTTGGGACATCGACGCCGTATGACAGTTTGGTGCCCGCAGCACCAAATACGACTTTCGATGTGGGGGTCGAGCTCGCAGGTTAGTATCGCAATTTTCATGCCCGCACGGTAATTAAACGTCACCACACTGGCAGGCGATATGAGCCTCCACTTTGTTCCGGCAATTCAAATCGGTATCAACGTGCTCAATGGCGAACTGCTCGACGCACAAGTATGAGTTGTTGATAAAATTACTGGAAGCCTGCCTGACACTGCGTAACCTCAGGCGTACGTGCAAACCGATCTCTATACAGGCATTTCCGTCAACGCGTCTGCCTCGCCAAGTCAAGTAAGTTGGGATGCTGCAAAACACATCATGGCGCTGAATCTTATTATTGCACCAAGGCAATCGCTTGCTTCAACGGATGTATGTAAAACTCATAATAAATGCGCCACTACTGACCATAATGTACGCAGATTGTGGGGTCGACTTGTGAGTATATCGTCCATGAATGTGTCCCATCACGACTGACACGATGAAGCTATGGGGGGCTTACAGGCAGGTGCGTGTTGACAGTGAAATCAGCAGCGCAACTAGAGTCCTCATGAGTATTTGATTCATTAACTGTAGCGTCTTGTATTGGGAAGGTGCCACTATCCAATGGCCATTCTATCAAACCGAGTATAATTTCATGGAAGGAGTACGTCGTCCTATTATCCATGCTGCGCATAACTGATTCAGTTCCGGTACTGCAGTGCACCCCAGACCATTCTGGCAGCGTAAAGCGCAGCATGCCCGACTTGCACCTCCATGAACCAAAACATGAGCCTGTCGTTCAACAAGCTCCCGACGCGCGATATTCTGCCTACATCCTGGAAGAGGTTGGGGATCAGGAACGCTACATCTACCCTGTCAATCAATTACTCACCATTGATCCCCCCACTCCCGCTCCGCGGGAGCATCTCATCAAACGCGGTACAGATAACACAGTGCCGCTGGTTCCCGGGATTTTGGAATGTCCGGGATCTAGCGGACTCGACGGGACTGACGGTGATGTGTACTCCGACCGTATGCCGTATCCTACAGTCGACAGGAATTTCATCTCACGATTGTGATACAGTACCAACAGATTCTCTAGACGCTATGGCGAAGCGTAGTCTCGAGCGTATTCCTCCAGATGAAGACGAAGACGATTTTGACCTCTTAGATTTCCTTTTCGCCGGGGACGACGAGGACGACGCAATTTTCCGTCGGACTGGTACGCCGTATTTTTATCTTAATGTGTTGTCCAAAATGCTAATGCATGTTGTCAAGTCATTGATCCGGTGTCTGCGCCTGTACGAATTATACTATAATCGACATATCCCTCGTTCAACTCAATCTTTCACACAGTTACTGACCCACTCGGTCAAGGTTCCCAGGTGCCCTGGCAAGGAATTTTCTCCGCTTCCGAGCAATGAGGCCGCATCATTCATATACTGGGACCTTCGGCGCCCCGAAATACTGGACCCCGAGTTCTGGCCCAGGGGGCAGAAGATGCCAAATCATGATTTACCGCTTAACACACACGGCAGGGAGCACATCTATGAGGTTCATCTTAGTATGGCTATTACTAGCCCTGCAGCATGCCCTGCTCACTCACATTGATGTCTAGTATCGCAGTTCATAGCCTCCCTTTCCTCTCACCAACAATTCTGGCCAAGCGATGCACCATTCTGCGACTGGGTAGACACAATAATTCAAGGACCAGTATGCCTGCGCCTTCCGTGCGCGATCTTAGATCCAACTGATCGTTTTTTTAGATCCTACAGGGACTTCTTTCGTGTCTCCCGAATGACGGGAAGCCGGATTACCTTGGTGGTGTTTATATGCCATGGCTGGAATCTCGGGCAAACGAAGCGAAGGCTAGTGTAAGCTTGCCATCATGATCTCTGACTGCTACACACGGTAAACAAGATTACAGGCTTTCACGCCAGCCCTTTCGTTCTCGGAAAGAACTTTTAGCTCATATACTCCAACCAAACAGGTGTCCATCATGCGTTCGGTAAGCCCGACGAGATCTTGTGCCATTGCCCCTTCATCCTCCATCAGATAGCCGGCGCCACCGCTTACATGAATGACCCGTTGATCGAAGAAAGTTTCTTAATTCAATCAAGGTGTGTTCGTGCAGTCTGGTGAGCTCTTTAGCTTTTACGCCCGGGTCGATAGGAATCATCAGTTTACACATACCAGGAATGAATACAACTCCGACATCACGCCGATATACAACGCGTGGATCACCGACAAAGTCAATACCTTCAACGTGTATATACAGGATCAAATGAACGGCATGATTTCGTGGTGGATTCGTCGGAGGGGTAAGACTGCTATGGTGAGGGTATGTGAAAGCTTGAACAACCAGGAATTATTCGGTTCGCTGACGATGGCCGATAGGTTGCCCTTGGATTTGGCTACGTCGTCTCAGACTTGAAAACATACAATCCACCATTTACGGAAGTATCAGGGCAGGACCTCCAAGATAAACTAGGCAACTATGTGTTGCAGCACCCCATAAACTGGGCAAACGAGCTAAACAACTAACGGCTGACTTTTATGTATCTTCACGTCGTCGTAGTATTCCAATTGCATTTACTTGCCAGTGCTAAGTTGAGACCACGAATGTCGCAACTTCGTATGATCAGAACGACTGTCTTCCGAGCTCGGGGGTCTGGCTTAAATGGACTACGGTATCTCATCAAAGCGACCTTGACTGGTCCAATTAATGTTGGAGGGTTCCAAGACCCCTACTGAGTGTGTAGTCCGCAGGCTGTGCTGTCGTCTCATTGCCAGTGGCCCGGAATGCACCACATGCCAGTACATTGCCTCGTCGAATCCAAGTGCCTCGACTGCAGCCCCAACCCACTGCTCAAGCGCTCACACCCCACTGAACTTTCATGCCAGCCACGCAGCAAGGTAATTTCCTCGATGTAAGCGCACAGCATGGCATTGCTAGTCGTCCTACGACCGATCCACCTGTCGGCGATTGTCGCACTTCATATCCCGCCCCAACTTGCGGATATACGATGTGGACCGCCCTCGAGCTCCTCTCCCATGCTGTTGACGTGGAAGGTATCCATCACTATACCGAAGCATATGCCCAATACATGGCTGCACTTGACTATCTCATGGCAGCCCAGCAAGGTATGGATTATGGTCCTTCATTGTCTCAGGCTCACACACAACCTGACGTTTCTCACCACCCCCACCCTTATCCCCACATCCATAGCTGAAACGAACGAAAAGTCGAAGGCTCTCTTGAAAATGAAAACGGACGAATACCTGAACAGGGCAGAGGCAATCAGGCAGCACGTCGGTGTTGACACGCACAACTGCAGGCAACCTGTTAGTACGTGTGTGGCCGCAGACGTCGGTTGCTTTAGCACGGCGCAATCGGTCGTCCTCGATGTCAGTGCGACAGTGCGCCCGTGCGAGGCACACCAACCGAACGCTGGGTAACTCACCCGTGTAATGAATCTATTTAGGAAGCGTTCAAGTGCGCGAAACAGGCGATCGATGCGGATGCTTCGCAAAACTATGCAGAGGCATACAAGCAGTACATGAAATGCATGGACTACTTCATGTTTGCACAACGATGTTTGTGCCTTTACTCTCTCTTCTCTTGTATGTATTGGTTCGCATCTCCGCTCATAGCAAGCCAGTACAGATGAACTCAGTGAACAATCGCGGTCCTTGATCCGGTCAGAGGTCGCAGAATACCTTTCGAGGGCGGAGACCATCAAAAAACACCTGGACTCACTCAAGGAATCGAGGGGGGCGAACAATGTCAACTTCAGTCAACAGCCTCCCCGTTCACCTGAGGCGGTTTTCCTGCATGTAAGTGAGCTTCTACCTGACCGATAGATGCTCTGGTTGTTCGCTCGATTATTCTGACAACCTTCCTTACCACAATGCCTTAGACTGCAATCGAAATCACTCAACGAGCCATACAACAAGATACCAAAAAGAACTATCAATCTGCTTATGTGCTCTACAATGGTGCACTCGATTATTTCATGCTTGCACAGAAATGTACGTTTCTGATGCTCATCAACTCACTTCATCATCCTCAGCGACGAATCTTACCATCCGTAGATGATAAAAATGAGCAGTCTCGAATTGCTATTCGGCGGAGCATGGAGGAGTATCTCACGCGTGCGGAGGCGCTCAAGACGCACATCTGATGATAGCATTGGCCCCAGTCGTCGAGCCCAATACGAGATATCAAGGAATTATCAGTGTCATGCACCTCTCAATAGGACAATGAAATTGGTTACTATTCGTTCAACGCATCTGAATCCTGCGTATCCACCTAGGTGCCTCGTTTCATACCCCTGTTCGCTCTCTCTGCCTTGTAGCGCCTGTACTTGTCGTTCGTCCATGACTGCCATCCACTGGTGTACTATCGAGTACTCCGCAAGTCATGAGTCGTGTGAAGCTTAAGTGTATAAAACATCTGGTGCTCACACATCCATCTGCCCTAGATACTCGACGGCAGAAGCTGTGTGCACCCATGATTGCTTTCGAAGTTCATCTTCATCCTATCTTGGGACCAGTGAAGCCATCCACAGATTGTGGGTTCCAGGATTTTGTCGTGGAACTTTCCACAGCATATTCATCTCGATGGGATTTGTCCAAGGCGTCTAGTCAGGGCGGTGGACGAGATGTCTGGAGAACATCACGAAAACAGCAGTTTTTCATAACTGCCTCTCTGCTCTTTGACCGGTCTGGCAGCGCATCCCGAGACAAAAATCAAGCACATGAGGCTTCTGACAATCCAAGTTGCAGGGTCTTTTCAAGTGCTTCCCGATTGGGTGATAATGAATGCACAGCCATCATATGACAAGGCAGGTTGCCGCCGGTCGGTTAGTCCGGTGGCCAGACCGTGCTGATGAACTTCGGTGGCGTTTATCGACGGCTCGACAGCTTGCTTCCTGCCTCATTAGGACGGGCTGGGCTCCAGACTCCCGATGATCCTCAAGTCAGTGCAGGACCGCCGCACAGCTACTCTCCCGTCCCACTTCGAGCATGATCAGTTTCCCCATCAACAAGCTGTCGAAGGTCACGACCACAAAGACGACAAACAAGAAGGGCTGGTCAAGTGTGCATTGGGGTGGGCGCGCTACAGCAACTTGCGCCCATTGACATGTGGATTCAGTAATGTTAGGCGACGATCGCGTACCCGAACGGGTCAGCGTCGCGCCCTTCTTTTCCGTTGCCTTCATACATACCTAGCGAGGTATGTTTTCCAAACAACACTCGACCCCAAAGAACGGTGAGTACATGGCCCGGACGATTGAAAGAACGATACTGACGAGGACCCAAGAGTCGAGGGAAAACCACCCCTCCCCTAGCACAGTTCCCCCAAAGAAAGTAAAAACAATCGAAATCGATGGTCAAGAGAGCATACGTTCAGTCGCGTTCCTCGTTGATGGGAGGCACGTCGTGACCGGTGGTGTGGAGGGGAAGATTCGACGTTGGCGAGTGAAAGATGGCAAGGAGGTAGGGTGGCCAATGGATGTGCGGTCTACTATTTCCAACATCGCAGTATCACCAGATGGAAAGTGGGTCGTGGGTGGGACGAGCTGTGGCCTGGTGACGCTATGGAATGCTCAGAAGAGCCGGGAAAAAGCGATGGTATTCGCGGTACACAGCGAATGGGTGCGTGCTGTGGACGTGTCCCCGGATGGGACGAGAATTGCGACCGGATCGTATGACAGGAGTGTCTGCGTCTGGTCTCTCCCGACTGACCAGCAACTGTTCGGCCAACTGCTCGGCCCCTTGCAACACGATTGGTCTTTGGCCGCCGTCAAGTTTTCACCCGACGGACATCTCATCGCCACTGCTACGTGGTGCCGCAGTTCTATCCGCATCTATGACAGCGAGGACGGCCGCCTCCGCGTCGAGTTTCCGGTTCAGGTCACCTCGTCCGAGAACCAATCCCTCACTTGGGCTAGCGATAGCAAGCAACTCTTCGCCTTATCTCGCGACGGGATCGTCAATTGTCTCGACGTGCCCAACGGGACCACTCTCTCCCAATGGCGCATTCACAGCCCCACCAATTCTCGGTGCATTGCCCTGGCATGCAACGGCCGACTCGTCGCAGCCTCTGCTAATTCATTGGTCACATTCTGGGACACGACCACGCACGAGCAAATCGGATCTGCTGTCGAGCATCCAGCCCTCGTTGTGTCCATGGCCATCTCAACGAACTACGACATTGTGATTGGTGGAGGCAAAATAGTTACTTTGCGGAATATCTGTGACGTGCTTCCCTCATTCTACTATGAAGATGTAAGTACACTCGCATCGAAAGCATCGAAACCTTGTTGCGGAATTTCTTCTGATGGCGAACTGATTTGTTAACTGTTGCAGATTTTCCCTAAGCGGTCAAACGGCACACCAAGATTAACAATGCTAACCTCGGGGGTTCCATGAATCACTTTATATATACGACGATGGCCCAGGTGTGTTGTTGAGATCCACATCCATTAGGTGAATATACTGAATCTGGAGAGAACAGTTCAAGAACTCCGTCACGAAAGCACCACAACCAGAAAGGGGATATTACCAACGAAAGCTTAGGTGCGTCCACTGCTCCCCTGACTGTGCTTCCTTCCCAACGAAATTTTGATGTGTCAGAATTAATATCCTCTCGAACGAAATATGTATATGGGCCATATATTGCACGATGCGACTTTGTGTGAAATGTGTGCTGGACGACAAGTCACGCAAAGATGGCCACACTTCTTGGCTCTCAAGGGTGCTCTCGAACTGCGCGCCTCGAGAGTCCGGTTGTCGGCGTGGTCAATTCACTCGGTGGGTGTGAGGATATGGATATGATATGCCGAAACCAGAGCCATCTATTCGTGACGAGATGTGCATTACACACACCATCAACGAAGTCTTCGTCGTCTAACTTCGATGCTCTGGAAAGATTCGCAGGACGTGAAAGCCACGATTCAGGGTGTTCGACGAAGGACGGCGGGATGTATGCCCCAATTCCCCCTGGATCGCCGTGCACTCTGACCCGATTGGCAGATTCTCTGCAGGTTTTGATAGGTACAATGCCGTTTGGACAGACTCGATGACCGTTGCTCCCTCCGAGATGTTCTTGAGGTGGTGGAAACTTGGGAGCGGAAGCTGTTTGAGATCGACAAGAAACCACCTGGGCTGCGCATCCCCCGCAAATTCGCTGCGACCTTTACACCCGGGCGAACTCGCTTGAATGGCGCCAGTTGCGACAACTCGGCTCTGCTGATGCACCTCACATGAGCGTTACCCCGGCGATTTATGTTGCGTTGGCACCTTTCACGAGAAGTACGGCTCCATATGTCTGCCTAGCTACAGGGTCAAGGAATATCACAGCTCGTAGCATTCTTTGGCCAGGAGCGCTTTATTCCGGTTCCCATTTCGCACAGCACATACCTCGTCCGCCCACCAAGTGATCAACGTCCGATCACCAGGGAGGACTTGCCAAGCCCCTATGACAAGAGACGTATTGATGGCCTCACGTTCCATGTTATACTCTGTTCAACTCTCTTCTCGTTCGTATTTCATCACCAGCCCATGCGACAGCTCTCGTTCGCCGTATATACCCCGGTAAGGGAGTTCAAATGACCCAAGGTGAATCCTTGTGCTCTGCTATTCCGTCACGACGGACTGGTTATCCAGGACGCAAATGATACTCGTGTCTCTTTTTGTTGGCGTGCCGAACAGCGAAACGATCATAGACTTGCACGTTCGACAGCGGCAGTCATGGCGAAATCCCCTTTCGGCCGAGGTTGAGTAAGTTTGGTCGGCCTATATAGATTCAAGAGGTATTACGGTCCGTCGGCACGCAGAGCAGTGAAACGACGTGTCTACCAGCTGAACGGTCGCATTCACGGGCAAAATCTCTCGTCGCCAAGCTTGAGCGACGGGACCAGTTACCTTGACGAGGCGGTCGTCCTTGATCGTCAACCGCTGAACTTTGCCCGTCAGGACACCACAAACGGTCTGTCTATTCGACTTGGCTTGCAGTCCATTTCTGCCATCAGCACAATCAGCTCGGCGCGACAATAGACCTGGAGGCCGTCGTCCTCGCCCGAGAAGGGCTAGAACCTTGCCCACCTGGTCATCCCGTTCGATAGATATCTTTTAACAACCTTGGAATCTGCCTCGACACTCGGTACGAGCAGCTACTCCAGTGAGTAGTCATTCAAGTAAAGCTACCGAGGGACTCACGGTGGCACAGCTCTCACGCATCACCGTAGTGGCGGGGAGTTCATAGACGAATGACGGTAAGACTCCTGTGAAGCCATCGAAGGGGTGGATGTGGGACTCTCGTCCCTATGATATATGGGCAAACCCTGATCAGCCACTTTTATTAGTTTCCCACCCTCTGTTACCTCCCATCAATGTACGATTGCCAGAAGAGAAGGTTTACTCGGCCTCACAGAATACGTTCGAGAAAAAGCAGTACATGAAATCATAATATTAATACATTCCGTCAAACGGTGGAGACAAGAGGGTCAGAGCCAGATGTTGAAAGAATGAAATCCATGAATTACTACGCCGCGGCAGCAGCAGCGGCCTCTGCGGCGGCCTTCTCTGCGGCGGCTTTCTCCGCAGCGGCCTTGTCCACGGCGGCGAATGGATCGACTAAATGGATCTCCTGAAAAGCCATGCCGTGAGAAGCCGATGATGAACGAGACAACAAAGACCACACTCACCGGATCGAACTCATCCTCTTCACCGTCCTCGTCAAGCGGGTCCCACGGCGTAGTGTCGTTGTACCATCTGGCGTGGACGCACGAACGCGTGTCAGTCAAGAGGCACACCAAGGTAGACACGCATAGCAGACTATACTGACAATTCGTCGCCCGTTGGTTCAGGCCGAATGGTGTCCCGGATCCATCTCCTGTTCCGTTTGATGGGACGTCTCAGAGAAAAGAGAGGTGTGAATGCATAATTGCCCGTTTCATCGTACGCCTTGTGATGGATACCGGTTTGGGCGTCAGCCCACCAGGTGAAACCGCCGGCGGCACCCGCGGAGACCCCGACAGCGCCGGCGACAGGTTCTTTGGCTACGAGAGCGAGAGAGACCTTGTCGCCCGCTGTATCGCCGAGATGTATCAGCGATGTATGCGGAGCAATAAAGCAAGACGGCGACCGTACACTTGTCTGAGAGATACATGGAGTATGCAGGGCATACGTGGATGCTCGTGACGAGCTGCTTGTTGATTAGCTTGTCCACTTTATAAAGGGGTTCCAGTACTGCATTAGGGGGGATGTAGATTTGACGAGGGCTGTGCATGATGAGGACGGCGTCTCGCTTGCCACGTGCGAACAACCACTGTCCTTTGACGAATGCACTGGAGATACCTGGGACATCCCTGTGGTCGTATCATACTCCATCAGGCCATGTCATGGCGTAGCACTGTTAGAATGACGCACACTTCCGTGTCCACATTCAAATCCCGAAATTTGGCCCCCCGAGAGGCGATAACGAAATCGTCCTCGACTGGACCTTCCTGTGGCGGGAAGTCGGCCATGTTGATCCCCGCGTTGTGCTTGTCCAGCTCTTCCTGGAATGCGGGATCGTAGACGTTCCCTTCCACGATCAAATTCCCCGTCTCCTTGTCGACCGTGCCATATGCGCCGACCTGCCGATCAAGAGAAGGTCGTATTCAGACATTGGGAATCGACATATGCGATGAAACTGACTTGGACTCCGACGAGTGGATCCCAGCTGACCCACTTGGAAGATACTCGTCGGATAAGATCGATGTACTTGCGTTGCAAGTAGGATGGCATAGCGATGTAACTCTCTCACGAAACAAGGGCGCGATGCGTCGTGGTCAAAGAGATGTCAAGGGTTGGCCTCATTCTTTAAGCTTTAAGTAGGCCGTTCAGCGCTTGCAGATCCTGTGGTGGCAGTGACAACGGAATTGGACAACAACACAGCAAGGACGTGTGACTGCACAGCCTTGCCAATCAGCGACGATACGCATATTGAATATTCTACAGCACCCATCGAACGCCCAAACATTACATGGGGTAATCCATGTTTGTGTACGGATCGGATCGATTGTTGATAGTGGCACTGACGACGATTGGTTGGCCGCACAGCAAAAGCCCGTACCGCAACTTGCGAACCAGACCTCGTACGGAGCGTAGCGCTATATGTGAGTCTTACTCGTCCGATAGGCAAACTTTTCTAATCTGTCATTCAAAGAGTGAGACGCTGGCGTGAAATGTTGGCACTTTCTTGCGACTTCCAGACGACGGCGACCGCGCGCGCGCATCTGGCACTCGCGTGTTTCAACTCTCCGAGTGGTCATATGCCAAGTCCACGGTCGAGAAGACCACCTGCACGGGAGTGGTCTGGGTACTCGCCCATCGAGGCAACTTATTCATTGAAATCGAGGACACCCTTTGTACAACGTACCGATGACCCGGAGCCTCGGGGCGTTCTGCAGGCACGCTGCGCGGGGATTTAGAAACCAAGTCCGGGACTGTTCTGCTCCGTTCGCGTCTGATCCATCGTACTGGCTAAACTAGGTCCCTTTCTACCACAGAGCGACCGAGCGCATGTCGGCCTATAAACCTGCCGAGGACGAAGGAATTGATCATTGTGTTGTCTCGGCATTGAGTGCTGGGACATGGGCGTTGATGAACTAGCTGCCTCGAGATCCATTGTAAACCTCTCAAGGGGAGTACGAGCAGAGGGTTACTCGGGTCACTTTATCAGGAAGTTGGGATACGGCTGTTGGCGTGCGTTCCCGCGTACCTGATCATGCATATATACTGATGCGAACTTGGGAATCGTATACGGCTTCCACAGGACACTGCAGAAACGTATCAAGCGCCAGATCACTCTCAACGACAACTTTCAGGTGATCGCGGATCTGAACGCGTACCATGTGTTCATCGTGTCTCTCGAGCTATACGTCCTATGTGTCTTACGGTGCCGTGCCATGCCCGTTGTTTCCCAGCCTTTTGACACATTCACCTTGGTTGTCCATTCAATGTACCCAGCATCACTGCGGATTTCGACCACCTCAACATGCTCCGGCACATCTTTGTCGTCAAGGATACGAAAGATCTCGCACAGATCGTGCAGGACATGACGCGGTATGGAAGTGCGGATCGGCCAGAGGTACGTGTTTCCCGTTGCCGTCCATCAATTTTGCCTTCCCTGATCCGAATAACTTTCAAAGATGAAGTCGCTTTCATGGTTAGGCCATCCACTATTAGTCACGTGCAGTATTTTCTTCCGGGCAAGACATGTGCGTTAGAGTGATCAAATGATCAATAAATGTACACCATCGAGCAAGAAGTTGTTCTGGGGATTGCCAAAGGTGCTATGTAACTGAAATTCGATCATTGGTGGTACTGGCATTTCGGTCTCCGGCGCTTGGGTTTAGAACTTGCCTGAACCGTGGCCAGTTGATTCAGAGACGCAAGAGTTTCCACGTCATTAGGTCGATGAAGTATATAAACTCGAACATCTTGAATTTGTTCGCTGCTAGTCCTTCGTTCTTAATCCTGACACTGGTAGACTCAGCTTCGCCACTGACAAGAGACAGGATCCCATTGGTGCCACGAGACCCACTGCGGACCGGTCTCGGAGGTGGATGCCGGCGGTTGCCAGCGCCCATACCGCATTGCAACGGCCGCATGTTGGCTTACTCCCAACAAGCTCGTACTACACCGTGGACTACTTCTCTCCCTCTGGTCATCGTATATTCACCACCTTCACCTATAACACCATGAATACAGCCAATCCAACTCAAATTATCGGGTATGTGCACCGATTGCCCTTCATACATGATCCCGCTGGGAATGTGCTGAGCGGTTTTCTAGTGCGAAAGCAATCACTATCAAAGGTGGGGTTGTAACGCTAGATCTTCTACAACATGCGGGTTAACTTTCTTTCAGACGTCGAACTTCGCACTCCAGCACCGCGCAAACTCCCAGTTTCGAGGCAATACTATGTCCAATTTTCCGTAGGCCACACCTCGCGGTCGACAGACATCGTGAAGGAGGCAAAAGGTCGCACCTCTTGGAATGCAATTTTGTGTTTGTAGGTACACGTTCTTTCCCTTACGCCAGAGAACTGAATATTGCCAGTGACGCGGATGATCGTTCCGTCGTTCTCGTAAACGTTTACCAGAAGCATCACTTCAAAGAAGAAGCACTGGTTGGAAGGCTCACTGATACTATCGGCGGGGTATTGGGTAAATTGAAGGATGGCGGTACGAAGATATTGTGTGTAGTGTTTTCTACTGACGCGAGCTCTGCGATCAAAGTGCTCGAAGACACTCTTCACGTTGGCGAGGAAGCCCCCGATGGGTCCGATCATTCGGGGATGACGATCAAGTTTGCGCTGGCTACTGAGCCACGTGGGGATGATAATGCGGATAAACGTCAAGCCCAAGTCGCTGTCACTGATGTCGGCAGAAACGTGAGCGAGGTGCAGACATTCGAGAACACGTGGGGGGTTCTGTTGCAGAGGATGGAGCTCTTCAACATGCTCGTGGACGGTATTGCACAGGTATTTGGCCTTCAGGGTCTCGTCTCCATCATGGTCTGAATGCCATACAGATTCACCCGTACACGTCGCTGGCTTGGTCTGTTATATCAACTGCGAACCAGGTCTGTCTGTTACTCGATCTTCGTACAATCGTTGGTCGCTAACGATGTTTCATACAGGTGCTCGTAAATCAGAAAAACCGGGACGACCAGATCATTCGCTTAGCAGGAACGATGAGCGACGTCTTCACGTTCGTTCATGACGCCGAGCCCTTGAAAGCAATCAAAGAGAACATCGAGACTATCACGCTTCTGCTCCAGCAGGTGACCGAATGCGGGTACTTCATCACCGAATACGCCAAACAAGAGAACTTCTGTCAGTCACCGCTGGCTTCACAGTGATCACCACTGATTTCTGTATCTAGGGCTTCGGGCGGCAAGATACATGATCTCTGATATCGACTCAAGGATCACTAATTTCGAGGACACGTTCCGAGAGCTCAAAACCGCACTTGTGGAGAGAGTTTCAGTGCAGACGGGGGTCACCGTCGCCCGTATGATGAACACCGTGGATCACACCGGTAGGCCTTACGTCTTGGGAATGCAGTCAGATGTTCATGGACCTGGAATACAGCGGAATCGATTGACCTGAACGACATGCCATATGCGTTCGGCGCTAGGTTTAAATTGGAGAAGGGATGCCTGCCAGGAACGCGCGAGTCCTTCCTCGTAGAAGTTCGCGACGTTCTCAACAATCCCGACGAAGATGCTCCGCGGGTGTGTCTTGTGACTGGCGTCGCTGGATCGGGCAAATCTGCGGTGGCTCATTCGATCGCCCGACTGTATGACGGTCAAAAACGACTGGGCTCGTCATATTGCTTCGCCAGTACTGACGTCGCGAACCGCAACCCGAAAAATCTCTTCAGCACTATTGCACGTGACCTCTGCGATCACGATCCGCAGTTCAAGTCGGCCCTTTGGCAGGTCGTGAAAGATGATCGAGCGCTTCGCACGTCGCAATCGCCCATGGAGCAAGTCGAGAGGCTGATTGTCGAACCTAGCAAGCTCATTCACGGTATCGGGCCCTTAGTGATCGTCATCGATGCCCTTGACGAAAGTGGCGATCAAGCCAGTCGGCGACAGCTTCTACGTGCCATCTCTGAGCAAATCGTCGGAAACGCCCTTTCCAGCAATCTTCGTTTCCTCATCACCACTCGCCCGGAAACCGACATCCTCAGCGAACTTCCGCCTGGCCCCCAGATCGTTCATAAACAAATGGGTGACATCCCTAAATATATCGTCGACGAAGATATCCAGAGATTCGTCTATCACTCACTTCACCGATATACTGAACTCGAATTCTACTGGCCGGACCAGGAGTGGTGTCGACTACTTGTCCATCATTCCCAGGCACTATTTCAGTGGGCCTCCACGGCGTGCAACTTCATTCGAGGAGATGGTGCTATGGGGCTCAGCTTACGAAAACGGTTTGAGATTCTAGTTCAAGCCGACTACAGTGAAGGTATCCACCCGCTAGACCAGCTCTACCGAACCATTCTGGAGCAACAGTTCACGTCGGATGTTTCTCGAAGCGGCTTCCGGGAGGTGATGGCCGTTGTACTTGCCCTCAAGGAACCACTATCGATCAAGTCCCTCTCTACTCTCTTCGTTCGACGTTTGAGTGTCCGAGAGGTCGTTGAACCTCTGGCATCGTTGCTTGACGGAGCGCTTGACGATAAGAAGCCTATCCGTCCAATTCATACCTCGTTCCGTGACTTTTTACTAGACAAAGCCCGCAGTTCAGTTTTTCATATCGATATCCAACCCCGGCATTCTCTCCGTCTTGGACGAGCATTACTCGCATGTATGCGAAATATGCTCAGGTTCAACATCTGTGACCTCAAGGACTCTCGGGTCCGTAACACTGCCATCCCCGATCTGCCATGTCGGGTGGACGATGCCATTCCCCCCCACCTGGCATACTCATGCCGATACTGGATGCACCATTTACAACATGCCGACTGTACATCAGACTTGTTGAATGAGGTCACTCTCTTCTTCAAGGACATACTCCCCTACTGGCTTGAAGCCATCAGCCTTCTCTCCCTCTCCTCTCCACTATCATCCATCCTATCTGCCCTAGAGACTTGCACCAGTCTAAAAAAATGGGCCAAGGTAAGATGAACCATAATGGTGAAGAGTAAGCACTTAATATGGTGTTGCTAGAGCCAACAGACCACCAAACTGGCATCAGAGGCATCACAATTCATCCAAGTGTTTGCTCCTGTCCTGAGAGAATCCACCCCCCACCTGTATCTATCAGCCATGCCCCAGACACCATCCAATTCACCTCTCCCTAAACTCTGGATTCACCATCTCCAAAAGCATGTTTCAGTCACCTCAGGATATCCAGCCAGTTGGCCAGCAGAGGTTCATACCTTACATGGGCACACAGATTTTGTCAGCTCTGTTGCCTATTCACCTGATGGGACCCACATTGTCTCTGGTTCTTGGGACAACACCATTAGGGTTTGGGATGTGGCCACTGGTCAGCTTGTGGCAGATCCATTCAAGGGCCACACAAACAGTGTCACCTCTGTTGCCTACTCACCTGATGGCACCTTCATTGTCTCTGGTTCAGGGGACAACACCATCAGGGTTTGGAATTCAACCACTGGTCAGCCTGTGGCAGGTCCATTCCAGGGACATGGGTCATGGGTCACCTCTGTGGCCTATTCACCTGATGGGGTCCATATTGTTTCTGGTTCATGGGACAAGACTGTTAGGGTTTGGGATGCAACCACTGGGCAGTGTGTGGCAGGTCCATTCAAAGGGCATGTAAATGGTGTCAACTCTGTTGCCTACTCACCTGATGGGACCCACATTGTCTCTGGCTCAAAGGACAAGACCATTAGAGTTTGGAATGCAGCCACTGGTCAGCCTGTAGCAGGTCCATTCCAGGGGCATACAGATGAAGTCAGCTCTGTTGCCTATGCACCTAATGGGGCTCACATTGTCTCTGGCTCTTGGGACATGACCATTAGGGTTTGGAATGCAACCACTGGGCAGTGTGTGGCAGGTCCACTCAAGGGGCATGCAAATGGTGTCAACTCTGTTGCCTATTCATCTGATGGGATCCATATTATCTCTGGCTCAGAAGACAACACCATTAGGGTTTGGAATGCAACCACTGGTCAGTCTGTGGCAAGTCCAGTCCAGAAGCACAGAAATTGGATCACCTCTGTTGCCTATTCACCTGATGGGACCCACATTGTTTCTGGCTCCAGGGATAATACCATTAGGGTTTGGAGTGCAAGCACTGGTGGTCAATCTGTTGCAGCTCCATTCCATGGGCACAAAGGTTGGGTCAACTCTCTTGCCTATTCACCTGATGGAACCCACATTGTCTCTGGCTCAAGGGATAAGACCATTGGGATTTGGAATGCAACCACTGGCCAGTCTGTTGCAGGTCCATTCCAGGGGCACACAAATGGTGTTATCTCTGTGGCCTATTCACCTGGTGGAACCCACATTGTCTCTGGTTCAAGAAACAAGACCATTAGGATTTGGAATGCAAGCACTGGTCAGCCTGTGGCAGGTCCATTTCATGGGCACACAAGTGCTGTCACCTCTGTTGCCTATTCACCTGGTGGGACCCACATTGTCTCTGGCTCAGAAGACAACACCATTAGGGTTTGGAGCACAACCACTGGTCTGTCTGTGGTAGGTCCATTCCATGGGCACACAAGTTGGGTCAGCTCTGTTGCCTATTCACCTGATGGGGTCCACATTGTCTCTGGTTCTGGTGACAAGACTATCAGGGTTTGGAATATCACTGGTCAGTGTGTGGCAGGTCCATTTGAGGGGCATGGGAATTGGGTCAACTCTGTTGTCTACTCCCCTGATGGAACCCAGATTGCCTCTGGCTCAAGAGACAAGACCATTAGGATTTGGAATGCAACCACTGGGCAGTGTGTTGTAGGCCCACTCAAGGGGCATATGGGTGGTGTTACCTCTGTTGCCTACTCCCCTGATGGGACCCACATTGTCTCTGGTTCTGGGGACAAGACCATCAGGGTTTGGGATGCAATCACTGGTCAGTCTGTAGCAGGCCCATTCCAGGGGCACACAGGGATGGTTACCTCTGTTGCTTATTCTCCTGATGGCAATCATATTGTCACTGGGTCCCATGATCATTCCATCAAAGTGTGGAGGGCCCAAGAGCTTGTTACCTTTGGTGATTTACATGAGGAAAATGGTTGGATTCAATCTTCTGATGGCAGTTGCTTTGGCTGGATGGCTCCTTGGAACAGGAATACCTTCCATCTTCCTATCCATTCTTTCATAATCTCTTCTGACAGAATTTCCCAAGTTGACACTGATAGTTCTTTGTTTGGGGAGTCTTGGATCTCTTGTTGGAAGTGACCCCCCCTCTTCATTTTATCTGTTATGGCACCCTTTACTATGCTTTCCAGCAGTTTATTCAGACAGAGGAAATGATGTAGCTTGTACATTTGCAGAGTACCAATGATTTATGTTGACCCAGAAGTACAATGATACAACTGTCCACTAGTATCCAGTACAAGAGAGCAATCTCTGGCATTTTGCCAGCACTATGGAGGTTATAGGGTCATCGACCACGATACGGACGTAGGACACCGGCGAACTAGAGCCCAAAAGCGATCCTGTCAGCACCTACGACTGCGAGAGGGCAGGAAATGGGAAACATGGGTTGGGACTAGACGTTGTTCCCAAACAGCGCGATATTCGATATTCAAAACTACCGGTTTGTGGGGAGTTGGCTGGAAGCGACTCGGACCCGACATAGTGAGCGTCGTCAGGTTCAAAAGCATGAGGACCGTGCATCGCGGACTGCATTTCCGAACCAGCTAGATGCGCGAGGCTGTCACGAGTGAGAACGCAGGGCCTGCTGTTGAGGACGACGACTTCCTGCATTGTGTCTATGTGCAAGACGTGGTGGAGGGGCCAGACGCGGTTGTCGGCATGCGGGGTTCGCGTTCGTACTCGAGTTGTGTCTCGATTGGCGTGTGAATCGGTCGGGAAATAAGCTCTTGGACGTAACCCACGCTTTGCACCGGGGCGACAGGCGAGCCAAGGTGAATTCGTACTAACAGGTGAGATCCACACTGTATGGCACCAGGTATAAGAACACGCCTGTCAGGAGGGAACGAACACTGACGAGTAACTGAAGTCTTCCCATTCATCCTCTGTCAACAGCTCGCGAGATTTGGAATAGGAGAGGGCGACGCGACTTCACGGGGGGAACCGCGATTCGTTACCTCATATGCACACACCTGCTGCATTTGTGGACATCCTCGATCCCCGAGTAAAATTCCTGCCCACTTTCAGTAGGCTTCAGGTCAGTTTGGCAATGTTTTCCCGCCTCCTCCAGGTAAATCCCAGCCCATTGCTTGTTACGAATACCGGTGTTAGGACAAGTATCGTATGGAGCCAGCGTGTTCCTGGACTGGCGGGAATATGGCTCGGACAATATCTCGACGAAGAAACTCAAAGGATGAACCTTACCCCGGATGCCTCGATCGTCATCACTCGCTCGTATTTTCCGTTAAGATGTCAGCCAAAGAAGCCCAATGGGAAGTCGAGCGCAGGAACATGCGTACGATCTCTTTTGCACACAATGTCCCCTAGGCTCGGTCAAGTCGGGGCAAGTGACAGAAACGACAGACTCGCTGGGATCCAGCCCGACGCATGGGTAGCTTGTCTGCGCTGTAAAGTCGTACAATCACAATTAGTGTTTCGATTGTCACGGAATCACACAAGTCATGTCCGACGACAACGGCACAACCCACCTCCAATAGGAACCCATATTTCAATCTCATTGCGACTCCCAGATCCTCTGCAAGAAAATCAGGAGAGATGTGGCAAGGTGTCAAGACTGTATCTTGTGAAAGAACACAATCACGGAATGTATCATCGAAAGGTCAGGCTGTAAGCACAAGAACGAAAAACGGGAGACCCCACCTTCTTCGCCAAGCTTGTACGTCCTGTTCACACGAGTGGACTGCCCCATGTCGATGGCAACACACGGCGTGCCTGTACTGGTACCGTGGTCGACCTGCCAGTCGGCGTTGTGAGCCAGAGAAGGCCGACGTGTTCACTAGCTTCACGGCGATTGTTACAGTGCCCTTCGAGAGGGGTCGTATTCCTTGTAATGGTTAGAGCTCATACTGTACGATGGTGAGCTCAGACGCGTGTTGGACATGAAGGTTTGAACTTCGGACTAAAAATTGACAGTGATGTGCACCGCCACAGGGTGCCTTTCCTCCACGCATTCATCCACTAGCAAGTATCGACGGGTACCTGCTCGCGGGACGACTGGGAAATAAATGGAGTGACACGCGGTAGCCATGCGGCTAAACTAGCTGGCAAATTTAAAGCTATGGCTCGAGGTCATACGCAACAAGAAGAGTCCCCGGACGCAAAAAGTTGGAACTATCCACCAACATGGCCACCGCGTCCCCACTGGACCTGGTCGGAACAAACGTCAGCCGGGGTCAGCGCTTGGATGTACCCTCCCGACGTCGTCCCACCGTGACCAACTCATCCACAACAAGTTCCCGTCACTCATCATCGGTCGCTCAAAATGTCCTACGAAAGTGGGCTGCATCGACACACCTCGCCTCATTCAGCTTCTTGCTCTCTCTTGACCACTCAAAATTGCTCATGGCCGGGGTGTTCTCCGTGCGACCACTCTCTGGTCTCATCGTCCAGCCCATGATAAGCCCGTCTTACTGTCCTCTTTTGTCGCTCGAATTCGCTAGGCTTACTCGCACTCCAACCCCGCTTTGGCAGGCGGGGACCCTTTATCGTGGTCTGTGCCGCATTGCGTGCGTTCGCCACCCTTCCTCTCGGATTCACGAGACTCGCCCTCGGCCCGCTATCCTTTGGCGGCATACACTGCCTACGAAATTGGTGATGTGCTGAGGGCACCCCTTTTCACCGCACGGACGTCACCGACATCATGATGCGGCACCGTCGTTCAAATGGTCTCACTGACATCATTCAGCTTCCGATCCGTGTGGCGGTGCTCGGAACATGCGGTGGTATCAAGTCCCATAGGGGCCTTTTCGCTGAATGCTTCCTGGAGGTTCTCGTCAAGATATATTATCCCATCTCTCTCTCGTGCAGCCATTCACGGTACGACTCGCCGGGTCTCGCTTTCCAATTGCTCGAAGCATGCCTTTTTTTCGACTTGTCGAATGAAAGTCGCCTGCTCATTCCGCAATCTAGACCATCGTGACGTTTCCCCGATCCGTGTGGCAGTGTCCGGAACTAACTTGTCTCATCTCTCCGTCATCCTTTGGCTCTAGGCCAATAGGGGTTCCTCCCAGAAACGCATAAAATCCTCGACCCAGCCGGCTCCTCTCCAGGCTTTACCTTCGTCTCTGACCACGACCACGACCACCCTCCACTCTCTCCCACCAGAGATCCTCCGCCATGCATCTGCTCAAGCACCCCTTGCCTCACTATTTCTCCAAGATCGTGCACCATCGCCACTTGGAGCCCTCCATCCTCTACCGTACGTCGTCGCTCGACGCCTGGCCAAGCGAGTTGGTCGACAAGCACGACCGATTCGTAGACAAGGTCGAGGCATGCGTCGCCCATACCATGACCCCCGGGCACGACGGTGGATGTCCTCCCTCGGTCGACAAAGAGCACCATCACATGTTTCTCCGCGTGACGGTCGCGCCCTCCGAGGACCATCCCGAAGAAACCATTTTCGTCGAGCGCGTGCTCGCACAGCAGGGGAGCGGAGCGACACACTCTGTCATCCCCGTCGCGAGTGACGCAGCCGCGCCCACGCCCTCGGATGTAGGGGATACGTTGTACGACCACGCCTGCATCATCCTCGAAGGCTCCCCGTCCGCCCTCATCCACGCCCACCACCTCAAAGCAGATCGCACGACCCATTTCGCCGGCTGCCCCGACCGCCAGCTCTCCCTCTTCGAACTCGCCACCGTCCTCCGGTTCGTCAGCGCCCATGGTCTCCGCGCCATGTCGCTCGGCATGGACACCGCATGCGAGACGTACGCGAAGTGGTTCTGCAGGGCGAGCATGAATGCGCTCTCGGTGGTGATGCGTGGGGCATTTCGACAGTTGACGTGCCCCAAGGGGGAGGTAGCGACGCAGATCGAAATAACGACGCAGAGATCGGTGGATGCGTGGTTGGAGTCGACGTTCAAGACGTATCCTGCGCAGGAGGTGGCAGCTGAGAACCTCGTGCGTTCGTTTTCTTCTATTCGTTCGTTCTTGCGAGCTCACGTATGGTACAGACGAGGCAGTTAAACATCATGAACGAGGAGGAGAGAGCGAAAAAGTTGCAGCAGGTCGCCAAGAGGGAGGAAGAGTTGGAGTTCAAGGCGAGGGTGCAGGCAGCCTATCGAGAACTGATGTTGGCCAAGTCGAGGTCATCGATGTAGACTATTTATATCAATGGTGGTGATATACCGTTCGTAATACCAAAAAAACCATATTTTCTTGGGTCCCTTGGGATTACGAGCTTGATTCGAAGCGGTACCAGTTGGGTGGCCTTCCTCTTTGTACTAATCTCGTACCGAGCATCATGCGGGGTATCGTGCCATCTGCCACTTGCACGGGTTCGGAGGAAGAAAAAGGTAATGGCACGACAGAAGGTCAATAAATTCACATGTGGACGACGAACCGACGATTATGGACACCTGGCTACTACCAACTCTTGTCTACTAGTCCCGCGAGTGGACATCGTGGGTCTTTGCTCCATCATGACGACGGACGAGAACGCCACCTTCCGAAAGCGACTCGGGGACGGCGCGCCTTGCAGTTGCAGCCAGCGCGGTGGACTTTTGGTGACGCACACGGGGGCGCATCCTGTCGGGGCGGGTACATGCCGCGACCGCAAAAAGGTCCTGCCATACCGATCGACGACCCGCTCCACGTCAATCCCACAATGGGTTCTTCCGAGACCAAAACGTGGGAGGCGAGACCCATGGAGGGGAAAAAGAGCCTCCCGACACAAACGTCCAACCGACTCTCGGCGTGGTGTCTCGTCGTCTCTGTCTGCGCCCCGTCGTTTAGGTATGGCGTGAGATCATGACGTGGGTGCGCATGCGCGTGTAGGTTGAACGATATTTGGGGGTGAATCACGATGGACTGACTCGGATGAACGTCGCGCGTTACTTTATGAGCTTTGTTGTCCTCGACGGACGGACGAGGTAGGTACTGTGCGATAGAATCCAACGCCAACGCCGAGTACGCCTGCAATAAATGTGAGCTCGACGTCTCTCCAAAGCAGTGGGACACGCACACCCCAACGGGCCAGTCACGACGAACTCGGAGGAGAACGAAGGACAGCGCGCCGACCGAATGCATGCAATGATGCCCATGGCCGGCTGCGGCTGGTATGGCCAGGGTCATAAGTACTTGTCCTGGGTGTAGTCACCGGGCAAGATGAGAGGAGAAAACATCGGGCCTCGTCGGGCCGGTCGCGTGAGACCAAACGAAGCAAGGGCGTAGTGCGACCCACCGTCGTCCACCACCATGTCTTCGAACTCCCCTCCTCGTCCCAACGCCGACGACAAGAAACGACGACGACGTTCCGAATACCCCTTCTTCCTCTCCTACCGCACGCGCTGGTTCGCCTCCCTCCCTCCGTCACATCTCTACCTACCGCTCTAACCTCTCCGAACGTAAAGGAGCGACAACGACCAATACGCACACGTCAACAACGCCATTTACTACCACCTCTTTGACGCCATCGTCAACACGTACCTGATCCAACACTGTGGCCTCGCGCCGACCGACCCACGAGGTTCAGATTCAGATTCAGACTCGAGTTCGGGCGAGAACCAGATTGGGCTCGTGGTGTCGTCGTTTTGCGAGGTATGTCCCCGAGCTGCTTCATATGGATGCCCCCGGCCCATCGTTGGTCGTCGCTGATCCACGACGCCCGCCCAGTTTTTCTACCCGCTGTCGTTCCCAGACGTCCTCGACCTGGGTCTGAGGGTGGCACGGCTGGGAAGGAGCTCGGTCACGTACGAAGTCGGGGTGTTCAAGCCCTTGGGGGGAGACGGGGCGTCGGATACATCGGGGAGCGAGGATGCACCGGCTGCGGTGGGAGGGTACACACACGTTTTTGTCGACAAGCGTTCTCGTGCGAGCGTGGCGATGAACACGCGGACGAGGGTTGGTCTGGAAAAGTTGATCACGCGCCCGAGTAGTGTGGCGAAGCTGTAGGATATCCGCGTATAAGAGCTGGGCATACCCAACCACGATTAACCAAGAAGTAATAGATACGTGACCGTCATCAACCCAAATGTGCCTGCAAGATGATTCTATGCGCATCCGAATGCCTTGCCTCTACTTGCCTAACCCCTGTATCCACCCCAACAGCCCACCCCGACGAACGACACCCCCGGGCTTCAACAACGGCGTGTTCTCCCTCGCTGCGTCGTCGCCCTCGATCACGACGCTCACACCGTCCTCTTCCTCGCTCGGCGTACGAGTTGCCCCTTCGACAGACGCTTCTCCGAGTGGTCTCCCGAAATCGTCGATCCCCAGGCGACGTTGGCGGATCTTCCATGCAAAGCACATGAACAGTAAACAAGCCTGCATCACCGCCGACACGGCATACATAATCCAACCTAAAACATAACATTCAAATCAGACAACGGTTCATCAACAGCGTCGGCGTCGCGCCAACGCAACAGAAAATGTGACATACTCGTCCAATCAGTCCCTGGTCGCATGGCGATCGAGATGGCCATGACGATTCCACCCGGACTCTGGATTATCATCATCGGGATACTCAGTGCGCCGACGACCTTGAGGTGATACGTCCGTATCAGTTGCGGGGCATACTGCACGCCTGCCAGCAGACCCGAGGTCACGCCCAAGAACGTTGCCCAAAGCGTGATTTGAGGTGGATGCGGGACAGTAGGGTCTGGCGAAGGCGGAGAATCCACGAGTAGAGCAAACGTCGTGACAATGAGGATCGCCCTATGTTGTGCAAGCGTACTTGAGCGATACGGGAAACGAAACTGGATACAAAGGGACGCACAGGTGGAGAAAAACGACCCAGGAGACGATGATCGACAAGCGCCATTCGGAACTCTTGAGTTTGGTGCGGACGTGTTGGATTGGTCGCGCGTCGTGCGTGTCAATGTCGAGTTGGATGTACTTGAGATTTGGGGGGTAGTAGAGCATGTAGAGCACCAGGCTAAAAGGGAGGATGAGAATCGATAATTGGGGACCGAAACTCGGCGGTCACGCACATCATGGTGTATAGGAACCATTGAATGCCGACTTGAAACACGCCAGCAGTTTGCTCGATGCATCTGCCAAGACTCTGGTGGCTCAGGTCAGGACACAAGAGTTGCTACAAGAATGGGCGACGGACCACTTGAGTGCAGCAACGTATGACGGGGTATTGAAGCGTAATGCTGAGACCGATATCTAGAATGAGCCACAACGACAAAGAAGAGCCCGCGCAACGCACATGTTGAGCATGGCGGCTGCCGACGACGTGCTTCCAAGCAGTAAGAACCAAGGGCTGAATCCAATGGATGTTCCAGCCCGAATTATACGCAGGTGCTACGGGCGACGTTGGGCGACGACGGTGTAAACTGTACGGGTAAGACACACCTGGGGAACATAGGATGCAAAGAGTCCCCAGATTAATATGGCGGTGAGACCATTTTCTGTCCAGTCCGATTTCTGGTCGTCGTCAAATGCCAGACGCGGCGAGAACGCCCAAGACTCACAAAGTGACAGGTCGGATCCATGGTAGCACCGAGGAGTTGGTGGGCGTATTCTATATTTGTAGCTTCGCTCACGTGATCGTATTGTCACGTGGTCTAGGTATTTGACGCTACGGCCGAAACTTTGCGCATAACGTAGAGCCATGATCCGCATCCCACTCGAACTTGCACGTATAGCACTCGGCCCACGAATATCCACCGGTCGGTCTTTATTTGTCGGTCGGCCCCAGCGTGCTTTTCACCAACTACGGCGGCGGCCGTCGGCACCACTCGCTCCTACACGACGCTCGTCGAAAACTTGCAGCGTAGCAGCACAATGTCGTCGCTTGTTACACGCATCCAGTGGTGCGCACACCCCACCCTCTCATGCATCCTCGTCCTGACCTCATCCCAGTACAACGGCACGGAGCTATCACGCGTCCTACCCCAGGGACTGGGTTCGTCTCATGCTCCCGTCTTGCGAACCCAAAGTTCTCACATGGTGCACTTTAGTATCACCCTCCATTTCAAAGACCACAAGGGGAACCCCATCAAAACGATCGAAGCCAACGACGGCGACGACGTCCTATCTCTCGCGCACGAATGGGACATTGATCTCGAAGGTACCCCCTTTCGTTCTCACGTCCGACATGCGCACACTTTTTTCCTTCTTTCTCAATTCCTCCCCTATACGCGCTAGGTGCTTGTGAAGGCTCCATCGCCTGCTCGACGTGCCACATTATCCTCCCACCTGAACACTACGACAGCCTCCCCGAACCCTCGGACGACGAAAACGACATGCTCGATCTCGCATTCGGTTTGACCGATACCAGCCGCCTCGGGTGTCAAGTACACGTCACGAGAGACATGGACGGCATGGAGATTCGGTTACCGAGCGCGACGAGGAATATGTTTGTCGACGGGAAGAAGCCTACGCATCACTGAA